>UCOH01011231.1:0-86949 GCA_900474275.1 Synergus japonicus
TCTTTTCCAACCCTTGTTTTAAACTTCTTCTTCAAACTCCACGGAGAAAACTGATTATTAAACCGTAATATCTAGCTATTTAACTATGGGACGACTATCTAGATATTTAGATATAATATCTTGATATTAAAACTTAATATCCAGAGATTAAAATATATAATCCAAATATTTAAATCAAATATTTTAATCTCTGGATATTAAGTTTTAATATCAAGATATTATATCTAAATATCTAGATAGTCGTCCCATAGTTAAATAGCTAGATATTACGGTTTAATAATCAGTTTTCTCCGTGGAGTTTGAAGAAGAAGTTTAAAACAAGGGTTGGAAAAGATAATCGAAAAATAGATTTTGAACAGGAGCTGGGATGAGGGATTAGTAAAAATGTTTAAAAGAGAAGAAAAAAAACAAATTTTAAAATGGAAAAATGAAAACAGTTAAAGGGTTAAAAGGTCGACAACGCGTAAAAGAGTTAGAGACCCTAGATATTTAGATATAATATCTTGATAGTAAAACTTAATATCCTGAGATTAAAATATTGGATGTTAGAATATTTGGATTATATATTTTAATATCTGGATATTAAGTTTTAATATCTAGATAATATAGCTAAATATCTAGATAGTCATCCCATGGTTAAATAGCTAGATATTACGATTTAATATCCAGTTTTCTCCGTGTCCTTTTAGCAGTCCCAATTTATTATAAAAACCAAGAACTATGCCAAGAATAAGTTTGGGTGCGTGAATTCTACGGTTTATTTCAATTATTTATTTATTATTATTTATTTCATGAACAAGAGAGAATTTTAATAATAAATAAGTCTATAGGTCTCTAAAATTGAATCAATAGAAGTTGACTGGATTTCAGTGATGAATCTTTTTTCAACACAGAAAATACAGTCTGAAACTGTTAACAGTTTAAGTCAGTTTTTAGTCTTAAACAGTATTTTGTATGAATTTCAGACGTAAAACGAGACATCGTTTTCAGAAAATCATCGAAAAAGGTCCTCTCTTCTCCCCCTTGGTGCATAATAAACTATATTATATAACAAAACTCACTAATTGAATTTTTATCCTCCTATCTTAAAAAAATGATGTCACGAAATGTCTCGATAATCTCGCATATATTGTTGTAAACCTGATTGACATTCGAATGACTTGAAGTTGAAAGAAAAAAAACAAACTAATAACGTAATCAGAAAAACCTTCGAAATACCTTAAAATTCGTTAAGATTTCTTAAAACTCCCAAAACCACTTGAAATCCCTTAAAAATTCACAAAAACAATTAAATCATTAATGTCATGAAATCCAAGTCAAAATTCGCAAAAATTGTTCATAATTCATAAAAACCTCTTGGAATTTCTTAACAATTAAAATCTTTCAAAATCTTTAGAAATTTCATCAAATTTCATGAAATCCTTCAAAAGTCTACATAATATTTTAATAATTAGAAGAATCTTATAAAATCCTTTAGAATTTTACTGCAACCTTCAAAATCCTTTTAAATTCTACAAATTATTTTTAAAATTGTATAAATTTATAAATATAAAATGTATAGAAATTCTTTTGAAATGCCTCAATAAAATTATCTGACAAACTTTAAAATCCTTTAAACCCCATAAAATATTTAAAAACTCATAAAAATCATTGAAATCTTTTTAAATTCGTGAAAACCTCTTAATATTCACATCAGAAACTTTTTCAAATTCTTTAAATTCTAGGATAACATTTAAAGCCTCTTTATGTCTCTTAAAATCCATTAAAATTATTAGAAATCTCGTTACATTCCATGATATATCTTGAAAATTCTATAAAATCTTTTGAAAATCAGAAAATCCCTTAAAATTATTAAAATCTCTTGACTTCATTTAAAATTCCAGAAAATTTTATTGTAATACAGAAAAAACAAGGACTGAAAGTGTTTACAGCTTAAATCGGTTTTTCGGCTGAATTTCAGTCTTAAGTCAGTTTCAAGAGTAAGAAGTCTTGTTTTTAGATTTCTTAGTCTTAAAACAAGACTAAAAACTGGCTTAAGACTGAAATTCAGCTTAAAAACTGATTTCAGCTGTAAACGCTATCAGTCCTTGTTTTTTAAGAAAAATAAAAGAATTTTCAACACAGAAAAAACAAGGACTGAAAGTATTTACAGCTGAAATCAGTTTTTAGGCTGAATTTCAATCTTAAGTCGGTTTTTAGTCTAGTTTTAAGACTAAGAAATCTAAAAACAAGACTTCTTAGTCTTAAAATAAGACTATAGTTGAAATCAGTTTTTAGGCTGAATTGCAGCCTTAAGTCAGTTTTTAGTATTGTTTTAAGACTAAGAAATCTAAAAACAAGACTTCTTAGTCTTAAAACAAGACTAAAAACTGACTCAAGATTGAAATTCAGCCTAAAAACTAATTTAAGCTGTAAACACTTTCAGTCCTTGTTTTTTCTGTGAACATTTAAAATTCCTTAAAGGTCCCTTAAAATTCTTTTGAAATGTCTTAAAATTCGTTAAAATCTCTTAAAATTCTCGGAAAAAACTCTTAATATTCCTAAAAATTTCCAAACATTTAAAATCTCTTAAAATTCCTTAGCTTCAAAAATTCTCTTCAAATTCGATGAATTCCGTCAAAATTCCGCGAAATATCCTGAAATACCTTAAAATTCGACGAAATCTTTTTAGAATTCCTAAAAATCTCTTGAAATACCTCTCTAAAAAAATTGATGTAACGAAATGTCCCTAAAATCTCGGTTAAAAGGGTTGTTTCCAATCTGCACTCTCTACATTTGACTCAGGAAAATTTCATTGATTTTTTAATGACTTGAAGTTTTAAGAAAATAAATAAATAATCGTGTGCGTAGCGCGCGATTTGGTCTGCTAGCAAATTTAAAAAAAAGCTAAATATGAAAAGCGAAAAAACAAATATATTGGTCATCAAAATAACTTAAGCTTTTGACTATAAATTCCTGTTTAAAAAAATGAATATTTATAAGAAATGTTGATATACGTTTACAAAAAAGCAGTTCCCTATATAAAATGATTGCTTTCTTCATCTCAATTTCTCACGCCTCATTTCGATAATGCCAAAAAATAAGAATCTTAAACTTCCTGGGGAGGAAGCTTAAGACGTTGATGGATTTTCCGCCGATTTCTCACGGTCTCGATCAACTTTTCAAGCCTGGGGCTCGCGTCTAGGTCTCCCTTATACAGCTCTATAACTGCTGCTACTATGGGAGTATAAACTTAAATCTCGACTCATAGGTCTCAAAGTCATTGGATCAGAACGGTAGCATACAATTAGATTGATTTATCGGCGTTTATTCAGATTGAGACCGATAGCTGAACTATTAAGGCTTCCGTAAGATCTGCAGTGTCCTCGAGCTGATCAGGTGTATCTGGCGGATTTCCGCCGTTGAGGTAAAACACGACTATGTGATATTACACGTAACATATAGGAATATAGGAATACGTTGCTGGCAGCGTTTTGAGCCAAGTTTATTCCTCGTATGATGTATTATACAGAGGCCTCCGCAGGCGGCATAGTCTCGCATTATGCACGGATGCGATACGCTTAGAATGAATGAAGTATAACGCGGTATAACGTATAACGCCTAAGTGCGGTGGCAGAAACACATCAAGCTTGAAAGGCGTTTGCCATGCAGGCTTTTGTGATCCACTATTGAATTTCTCTCGACCCGATTTTCACGGCTCCTTAGCAAATCTCTTTTGTTGCAAGATTAATTTTTCAATTTTCCTGACATTTCCCTGATTGTTAATTACTGGATGCAGTTCTGGAAACGGAAACCCTGTGATTTTATTTTAACTCCTTCACAGAAAAAAGTCTTAAATCAAGCCAAAGATTCTAGTTTTTGTTACAATTTAAGTCAGTTTTTTAGATTAAAATTTAGTTTTAAGCCCAAAAACTAACTTAAATTGTAACAAAAACTAGACTTTTTGGCTTGATTTAAGACTTTTTTTCTGTGAAGGACTTTAAACTTTCTGTTTACAGCTTAAATCAGTTTTTAGGCTGAATTTAAGTTTAAGTCAGTTTTTAGTCTTGTTTTAAGATTTCTTAGTATTAAAACAAGACTAAAAACTGATTTAAGGGCATGTGATACTTTACCATCACAGAAAAAACAAGGACTGAAAGTGTTTACAGCTGAAATCAGTTTTTAGGCTGAATTTCAGTCTTAAGTCAGTTTTTAGTCTTGTTTTAAGACTAATAAATCTAAAAACAAGACTAAAAACTGACTTAAGACTGAAATTCAGCCTAAAAACTGATTTTAGCTGTAAACACTTTCAGTCCTTGTTTTTTCTGTGATAAGAGCAAATTAGTTATACCAATGATACATTCATAATAATAAATATTTTTAGCTAATAAGACTCAATAAATCTTTGTACATATTAAGTGAATGTTTATTGACTCTTATATTTACTAAAAATATTTATTATTATGAATGTATAATTGGTATAACACAGAAAAAACAAGGACTGAAAGTGTTTTCAGCTTAAATCAGTTTTTAGGCTGAATTTCAGTCTTAAGTCAGTTTTAAGAGTAAGAAGTCTTGTTTTTAGATTTCTTAGTCTTAAAACAAGACTAAAAACTGACTTAAGACTGAAATTCAGCTTAAAAACTGATTTCAGCTGTAAACGCTTTCAGTCCTTGTTTTTTAAGAAAAATAAAAGAATTTTCAACACAAAAAAAACAAGGACTGAAAGTGTTTACAGTTGAAATCAGTTTTCAGGCTGAATTGCAGCCTTAAGTCAGTTTTTAGTATTGTGTTAAGACTAAGAAATCTAAAAACAAGACTTCTAAGTCTTAAAACAAGACTAAAAACTGACTCAAGATTGAAATTCAGCTTAAAAACTTATTTCAGTCCTAGTTTTTTCTGTAAACTAATTCGCTCTTATGTTAAAGTATCACATGCCCTTAAACTTAAATTCAGTCCAAAAACTGATTTAAGCTGTAAACACTTTCAGTCCGTTGTACCAAGTGCAGTGATTTTATCAGCTTCTTTAATTGCCAATATTTTTGACATTTTTCACGAAACATAATATTGAAATTGAATATAAAAGTCCGAAAGCTGGTAAAAATAATATCGAGTAAAAACTATTACTGAATTTTCCGACGAGGTAAAAGATATGGATCAAAATCGTGATCTTTCCTGTGGAGTGATCTCTTCTCGCGCCTATCCAAAAAGATTAGGTCGCCAGTGTTAGGTCAGCCGGGCGGCAACGAGCCGTGCCAGGGTTTTACTTTTATTTTATTTTTTTTGTTTTTTGTTTTTACCTTTTGTACCGTTTGAGAGACTCGGGGTCTCGGGGAGGCTCGATCCCGTCACCCCAGCCCCTTTTCTTGCCACCCAAGCTTCATCGCACCTTCAACTGCCGTGTAATTCTGTTATACCTATCTGAAATTAAATAAATTCATTTCACGCCCTGTCAGCGCGCAATTATTTTTAGATGCGGCCATTTTAAAGTCCGCTTCGTTCCATGACTAACACCTCGACCCCTCTGGCCTGAACTCGGGAGCACGTCCGCGTACGAACGTGCAACATGCAATAGAACAGAGACCCACGGACGTTCCACGAACGGACATCCATCGCAAAATGAAATTGAACGATCGCCCGGTGGCGAACCTACCGCAGCAGCAAAAGCCAGGCGATTCTGAGCAGGTTCTGAAGGTAGAATTGCACACGAGAGAGTGAAGATGCGCATTTGAGGCGTGATAGAGTAACAATCATAATCACAATGAGCAATGTCGCCGCTCAAGTGATGAGGATGAGTCAATGTGAGATGAGGTCAATTTCCGCTATTTTGTGCTGACCTCGGTTCATGATTTTCCCTATCGAAGAGGCTCATTGCGCTATTCAAATTGACCCTTCTCTGCTGAAAGTATAAAAGAAGAGAAAAAGGTGGAAATTTTCGAATAGATATTTTTTCTCTAAACTTGGTGAAATTTAACTGATTACCAGTCAAATTTCACTGATTTGCAGTGACTCTTTTCTCACGATTTTAATCTGTGAAAAATTTTACTGGAAATCAGTGGAATTTGACTGATTCAGTTTTAGAGAGTATAGCTGTTTTACCACGTGTTAAGACTTTTAATCACTCAATCAATTATGTTTATTCTTAGGAACACTTGAAACTTGTTTATATTTTTATATAAAGTTTCATTTTATGCAACAAAACCCAGACGTTTTAATATGAAAGGAGCAACCCCTGCCGCGTTTATCTGTGCAACTCGGACAAGTAAAATATTTATGACAGATAATAGATTTCGTTATGAAACGTGAACTATAATAAGCCTTCAGTTATTTGCTGTTAAAACTGTTTCAAAATAAACCAATCACTCATTTTAAAGTACATATACAGCAATTTAAAGAAAAGTACCTCTTATCATCTTTTGAAGACAAATAATGAAAAATTTGACGTTAAGAGTTGTCCAAAATGTAATAAATTTTCCTAAAAATAATTTCTTAAACGGAAACGTGTATAGCCCTCTCTAATGATAATTGTCTGTCTTTTTAGAAATTGTACATTTTTTCATGTCAAACATTCACATTGTCAGTCTGAACTTTATATAAAACACGCATGAGTGAATTCGTGATATACTGCTCCACACAAAAGTCTTGCTCAGCATGTTGTCATACGTTATGCATTTCACTTTTAACATACCTCCCTATATTTCATATCCATTTTAACAATGCTAACGCAAGAAAATATTTGATGTCATGCAACAAAAGTACTAGGAGACTATCAAAAAATAAATGAAACAAAATTCTTTACAGAGGATACAATAAACTACAAATAAAATAAAAAAATTGTGTCATAAAACACTTTTAATGTTCAGTTGGTCACTAAACTTAATCCACAGCAAATTGCATAATGCATGCTTCTCGCAGGATGCGTAATTAAGTTAAAACGTCTGCAATAAGTATCGTTGAATAATTAGAAGTGCAATCTTTAATAATTAGATAACTGCACCGCAATTATTCACAGATGTATAATTACCGAAATAGTCGTAAATCACTATTTACAACTAATTGTGAATATTATTTGAATTTGCAGTGCCATAAATACAGGTAGCATTGCAAGGGTATTTTCTGGAATGAATTAAATAATAACGAGGGAATTGTGTAATTAAACTTTGCACTTTAATGAAAATTCATTTAATTTTTCACGCTACATTCAGAGTACGGCACCGAAGCTACGTATAACTTTTTAAGACATATTCTTTTATTTACAAATATCACCATCTTGCAAAGAGACTTGGTAATACTTTTGTGGTATGGTACATTTTCTGTCTTCTTTGTGTCTCTTGCTTTTCGTTTTTTTATTCCTACGTACTATTACAATACTTACACATACATCAATTTACATACATACATGAGACAAGCACTCGGTTTTTTCTATTTTTCGGCACCGAATGGAATTTACAACAACGGTTCACTTACACGAACCCAATTTACTATTTACAGATTCTAAGAGAGCAACAGAAGAGGAATCTTTCAAATCCAAGCAAGATTATGTTTCGTTTTTTATTTGTAATATTATTTGAGAAATTTCTGCATCATGAGTTTATAATAGATGTAAAATAAAATAAAGTAAATCTTGCTTACAATTACTGAAAGAATCCTTCTCTGTACATTTTAAAAATCACTTCTCTATAAAGATTAGATAATTCTGAGTTTCGAACTGAAATATTTAAACAAATTTCTAATATCTTAGCTCTTTTTTAACGATAGTTAAGAAATTTCTGTAGAGTTGACCTACAAGCTTGTACATACGTACAGCTATAAATACTTAAAATCTAAGAGGTCCGCAGAAGGGACGAGTGTTTTTCTTTGGCTCCGCAAAGGCTGATTCAACAGAACTGAGATATTTTAAAATTACAAGTTAATATCAAATTAAGTGGTATTTAACTATCTTCTGTAAGCGAAGATGTTCAGATATAATGTTCTGATATGCAAGATTTTGAAACCAAAGATGTGAAGTTTTAAACTTACATGCTAACTGCTTCCTAAATCATGTCGTGAGATTCTTCAGGATAAGAGTTTGAGCATATTTGAAAAACTTATAACAACTTTTATGAAAGGAATTAAGATGATATCACAGAGCGACAAGAATATCTGAATTCTGCAGAAGAGGGAAGACATAATTGAATTTTATAAATTTACATGGATTCGGAGTCGCATAAGTAGTTAATTGAAATAATTTCATTAATTCAATTAACAAACATCGGAAGATAAGTCTGGACAAGTTTGAAGGTTTTTTGACTCTTTTGGAAATTAAATTATTTGTTTTCATTTTATAGGGTAGTTTAAAGATCACTTTAGAGAGTGAACTCTAGAAACTTGTTAACAAATTTTCAAAAATTAAAACATTTTCCAACAAATAACACAAAATGAGGGAGAGAGATTAAAAAAGAAATACAAAATGTGTTGGACCACCTTAATGACTATTCCAGGATTTCTAGAGTTTTTTCAAAATTGTCTGACCTTTACAGAATTTTTATAGGGTTGTCAAGGTTTTCCAGCTTTTGGAAATCGGTTATGTAACTTTCCCATTTTCCCAATTTCCTACAATTTAGAGAATATCCTCTAGATCTCTGTGAATAAATGTAAAATTAATTAAAGGAAATGTGAATAAATAAATAAAAACACATTAACATATAGTTCATTTTCAGATTTTCCCCAACATGTCTTGGGGAAAATTCATATTTGGAATAATATTTCCCAAGAGTGTTTCGGAAATTTTCCCTAATCTGTGGGAAAATTTGAAACTATTATTTAATAATAATCTATAGATACATAGATTATCTAATAATTCATAGATTGACTAATAATAACAAATAAATAAATTATAACTTATAATTTTGCTCTTTTACTAAAGTCCATTGAATATTGGTAAAATAACTTAGTTTTTTAAACTTTTTTTTTCTAAATGAATATACATACATACAGACCACAATTAAATTATGCTGTATGTCTTATAATTTTGATAATTTATATATAAAAATAAACTCTCCAATCTCATACTTTTAATCTAATCATTGATGTTTAAAACGTCAAATGTGGCAAGTCGTGAGCATTTAAAAGCAATATGGGAAAATGGGAAAGTGGAAAATGGAGAAATGAGCAAGATACGTGATTGACCCGCTACACAGTGGGGCAAAAAAAATACCCGTGATGGACAAATCAATTTTAAAATCATCCAATTTAGACGTTTTTTTGTAAAATTACAGAGTAATAAATTTCGCATCGCTACTATAGCGAATATTTTATCATAATATTAAGAAAATGTTTTATATAATAAACTAATTGACAGGAAAACTGTGACTTCTCAAGCCTGCTATTTAGTTAATAAAAATATTATTTTACGAGGCGAAAACTCATTAAAAATTGTGTCCTGTGTCCATTTTTTTGGCCCCACTGTGTGCTGTAGAAACTCTGAAAATCTTCCCTAGCGAAGAAGTTCTCCGAAATCATTCTGGAATTTGCATCCGAGCCAAACAATTTAATTCCAATTTAATCCAAAGAAAGTTTTCAATTCGAACTCGGTTTGACGGGATTCATTTTGATAAATTCGGATTGACCGGATTCATTCAGATTGATTTTGAATTAGCCTCGGATAAATTCCAACGGAAAACTTCCTTCGGATTAAATCGAAATGAAACTGTTTAGTTTTCATGCAAATTCCAGAATGATTCGGAAAACGTCGAATTGGTTCAGAGTGAATGTCAATATCCGAATTTAAGCTTTCGGTAGGGTTCCTAATTTACATCGCAGATCGTATTCTCTAAGAATGTCGCTTCGCACTGGGAAAGTTGGAAACGGTTCTAGACACTAGACTCGTATTTGGGGGGTGTGGTAGCCGGTGGATCGCTAATTGGGGGTGGACGGGCGTGCGCGCAAGGGCGGCGGTGTGGAGGCGGGTCGCGGATAGGGAGCATACCTGACCCCGGGGCTAGCTGTCGCCGACGAGGGAGACGATCGTCGGGAGATCATCGTTACCGGGGGTTGCCAGGGCCACGGCAGAGCGACGCCGACAGGGTAGGGGAAGGTTGGACTGCCCGGGTAAGCCGACGGCGTGCCACCCCTACTGTGATTTTGCGTGACCCCGCTGTAAAGGAGGGTGCTTGATGGCGGCAACCAAGGTGGTAACGGGTGTGCTCCGTGCTGCGAACCCTCATGTTGCTGTTGTTGCTGCTGATGCTGTTGGTGTTGGTGGTGTACACTAAGCGCCGCCGCCGCCGCTGCCGGAGATGATATCGCTAGGTGCTCATACAGTCTCACTGATGGAACTCCACATCGCACCAGTTGTTGCTCCATCAATTCCATCGGATCTCTGAAATCAAAATGAAACGCTGCCTTTAGTTTCTTAATGAACAATCTTAAATATTGATTTATAAGCATTAAATTCCGTAAAATCGATTAAATTTTTGAAATCGTTTTCAATTTCCAAGAATCACTTGATATCTGTTGAAATACCCTAAAGTTCCTTAAAATGTCTTTGAATAATTTAGGAGGCCTTATTATTTTTTAAAGTTTTCAAGATGATTTTAAATCTTTTGAAAATCTTTTAGAATTATTTAATATAATTTAACGCCTGAAATTCTTAACAAAATTGTTTAATTCGAGGGGTTGACAACTCGAGAAATCATGTACACTTGCACTGAATTCTGAATTCTCCTGAAATATCTGAAATCTCCTGAAATATCTGAAGTCACGTGAATTCAGTTGAAGTCACGAGAATGCACTTGAAGTCACGAGAATTCACTTGAAGTCACATGAATTCATTTGAATTTTCTTGAAATCTCCTGAAATATCTCAAGTCACGTGAATTCACTTGAAGTCACGAGAATTCACTTAAAGTCACGAGAATTCACTTGAAGTCATTGGAATTTTCTCGAAATCTCCTGAAATCAGTGAAAACTTTTGAAGTCACTTGAAGTCATGTGAATTTACTTGAAGTCACATGAATTCACTTAAAGTCACGAGAATTCACTTGAAGTCGTTTGAATTTTCTTGAAATCTCCTGAAATCAGTGAAATCTTTTGAAGTCACGTGAAGTCATGTGAATTCACTTTAAGTCACATGAATTCATTTGAATTTTCTTGAAATCTCCTGAAGTCAGTGAAATCTTCTAAAGTCACGAGAATTCACTTAAAGTCACATGAATTCGTTTGAATTTTCTTGAAATTTGCTGAAATCAGTGAAATCTTTTGAAGTCACGTGACTTGAATTTTCTTGAAATCTCCTGAAGTCAGTAAAATCTTCTGAAGTCACTTGAAGTCATGTGAATTCACTCGAAGTCACATGAATTCACTTGAAGTCACGAGAATTCACTTGAAGTCATTTGAATTTTCTTGAAATCTCCTGAAATCAGTGAAATCTTTTGAATTCATGTGAATTCACTTGTATTTTCTGGAAATCTCCTGAAATCAGTGAAATCTTCTAAAGTCACGAGAATTCACTTGCATTTTCTGGAAATCTCCTGAAGTCAGTGAAATCTTCTGAAGTCACTTGAAATCAGTAAAATCTTCTGAAGTCACTTGAATTCACTTGAAGTCACGTTGAATTCATTTGAAATCACGTGAATTCATTTGAATTTTCTTGAAATCTCCTAAAGTCACTGAAATCTTCTGAAGTCATTGAAATATCCTGAAATATCTTGAAGTCAAAAATAGGTGTACACCCTTTGGCCGAGTTGTCAATTCCTCGGTTTAATTACTTGAAAATCTTCGAACTAATCCGAATTCTGAATTTCTTTAAAAACTAAACTAAAAAAACGTCAAGCAGCAGGTTTAAGTTACTGAATAATCTAGACTTTATTTCGCGTATTTACGGTTTTTTCATTTTAAGGTAATGCATGTCAGCTGCCTCTTAAATTCGAAGTATTAACGACCTTGGATGTTGCAGGCATCCCTTAAATTAAGGTCTCTCATTAACTGAGAGATGAACCTGCAAATTATCAATTTTTCATATAAATATTTTTTAACCTTTCAAGAGCACTTTGGTGAGCAGTGCCTTGAGCGATGGCCGTCCCACGCGCTGTCTGTGAGATCTAATTAGAGTTTCGCCTCATATATATATACATTCATATATTATATATATAGATATACATGTATTTTGTATAGCCAGGCAATTACAGGAAAATGCAGACTCGTCAAATCGATGGCGGAATATTTATTGCCGAGTAACAAAACAGAAGCAGTAGTGAACGAATAATAATAGGAAGGCCGGCCGCGTAAAAGAGAATGGCCATAATTAGGATTTTTTATTGTCTGTACATAAGGAAGCTTTATGAAAACATTAAATCTAATTCAAGGTCGACTAGAAACTTTCTCCATTCTTCCCTCTTATATCCTTTACCTTTTCTTCGCATAATGCACAGATATTGCTACAGCTCACTTCCGTTTTGCGTGTAAGCATCGGCTGCAGTACTCACGGTAACTTTACACCGCGTGTAATTTAATTCTGAATCTTTTTTCACGTCGGGATAAAGCAATTTCGTGCTGAGACTCGGAGCCGCAATATTCGCACTTTGCAGTAATGATGGCCTGGCCAAAAAGTACAGTTATAAGATTTCACTGAAGATGGCAATAATTGCACATGTAAAGAGCCCGAAACATGCACTCGGCACTCCTCAATTCCTGTCTGCATCCATAGGGAAAATTCAATTCTCATATTCTTTGAGTCTACTTTCTTATGTATATCTAAATTCTGAAAGATATGTAAATTTTCCGCACAAAGTATATATCAATTGCAGAGTGTCAAGAGGGATATTTTATGAGAGTAAGAAGAGGAATGGTTGCGGAGTCTTCGATGTGTGGTCCGGCACGTCCAAGAGCGACGGCGATTAGCCCTGGACCCCTAATCCCTTTCTCTTTCCCTTTTTCCTCTTGCACAGCCCCTGGTCTCCATGCCATGATAAATATGTGTATGTGAGTTGTCATATAGGTACAAGGACTTGAAACCCTGACACATGTGGCACACCATGCTGTATTATACGGAGTGGCTATCGAGTTACGCCAAGTAGTAACTGAGACCTGCGAACTGCACACCGGACCCATTGTTCAACTCTTGTGGGTCGACTCGACTTAATTCCACTCTATACTGCTTCTTCCATCTCTCTTGCCAAAGAACTGATCGGAACAAACCTCACAGTCAGAAAATATCACGCACACTTCGAAAATAGGAAGAAAATAGGCAGAAATATCAATTTATAATTTATATTATAAACATAGTCTGAAAATTAAATGTCAGGGTCCTAAACCACTGTGTTTCACTTTTAAATTCAGTACTTTTTTATGTAGACTTTCGGATAATCATTTTCTAGAGGATAATACTGTCGAAACAAGATTGATAATACTTTTTGTCTCTTCTTTCCGTGCAAATATTGCCTTATTTAGCCATACTGTTGTTGCTACAACAATGATTTTCATTGGCAGAACGTACCATATGTGGTTGTGGCAAATGTTATGAAAAACTGCTGAGAGCCCTATGAAAATTTCTGTACGGGTTTTCATAAAGATAAAATGAATTCAGTTTTAAAATGGATGTCAACTTGAGAAAATATGTCCTTTCGAAGAGAAAGTTAAAGAGTGGCATTACTTGTTCAAGAGGATACACTCAAGTATATTGGGCATCATCAATTATAATTATTATTCTGTACTTTATGCGATGACTTAATTACCCGGCATTTATTAGCATCTCTTGATAATCAACCTCCAAAGTGTTTCTACATACAATCGATTGTAATTAACCCTAATTAAGTAGAGTCATTCCTCAAGAACGTCAATCATAATTTCCACCATATGACGGGTGTATAATGCATATACATATCTCAATATTATAATTGTCCTTCTTCTATTAGTACCTCTATTTCAACCAGAAAGTATAGGTATAAGAAGACCGAATTTAATTATACAAAAAAACAAGAGGAAGGCCAGGGGTGCGATTCTGTAATTTCATTTTCATTTTTACTTTCACTTTCCCCTCACTTCAGGTCTTTTGTCAAAATTCACGGCGGATTTGAATTTTGGAATTTCTAAAAAATTTATTAAAATTTACTGTAGGAAATTGGAATATATGTAATATAACTTTTCTCTATGTTGAAAGTTTCTGAAAATTGAAAAACGTCGTTGATTTAGAAATTCCAAAATTCAATTCCGCCGTGAATTTTGACAAGACTTGAAGTGAGATGAAAGTGAAAGTGAAAATGAAAAATGAAATTACAGAATCGCACCCCAGGATGGAATATTTCATCGCCAGCATATCAAAAACACAAAAATATAATATCATAACGAGAAAAACATGCTTATGATTTCAGCCATGATCATACGAGATTTTATGCGATCTTCGTTATATATACGACTTATAATCAAAGTCTGATGATTTGATGTAAATACTTAATCCCGATTCCGGATATGAGTATAAATTGATCTGAAAAGTGCATCCGGTTGGAGTTTTGCTTAAGGATAAAAGAATGGGAAACGGAATAATGACAAAATCACCGAAACTAATTCGAGGAGAAGTAAAGAAGGAGTTTCTAGATAAGCTCAAGCCATCAGAGTTCGACACAGGTTGCAGGCTCGCCCGAGGGATCGCGGGATGTCCGAGGCCTAAGGTTTCTCACGCGATCCTCTTTACCGGTCTTCGGCACGTCACGAAAGGCATTTAAGCCTTACTCGTCCACTTCCGAGGACGAAGAGGAGGTCTATACTCGCAGGGCAAACGCAACCTTCATTTCAATTTTTAGGCTCCAGGACATCTACAGGCGACGACCTTCTAGAGTCCTCGAATCGCGAAATCGCAAAGACAGAGTAACTCGCGTGCAATACAAAAAAATATATATATATATATATACTCGAAACACTCGAGATCCCATGGAGAGAGCCTGTTATTCGCTCCCTGGTGCCCCCACCTCTGCACCTTCAGGGCTGACATAGGGCGTTAGGTAAATGGTAGATAATAATAGGTTACACTCGCTGATGAGCGAAGGTAGTCCTTTGGATGGATCTGCCAACGATCGCTCAAGTCTTCGCCCTCTGCACGCATCCCACGAGGGACGAAGGACGGAAAAGTTGGAAATAGGAAGACAAGCGAGGACGAATTGCCAGAAAATTGCTCTAAGGTCAATAGTCCCCTAGTACATATAATTAAATCAAAAGATTTGAAATGAGGCCCTGGTCATCATTTCTACATCTTCCAGATCAGGACAACATCACAAAAAGGGAAAGCTGACCCCGTGAGAATTCCACAAAAATTTCTGCATCGTCGAAATAAGCAGTAAAAGTCACGAAATCTTCTTAACTCCTACCCCTAAAACTTTTTTGCATGTGCTCCTTCCTCTTAGTCCAACTCCGTTATCCATTTTCTCCACCTCGGTCGTTTGTGCGCGTTGGCCCATTAGCGCGGTGCATCATCGAAGGGGCAGAGTAAGAAAGCTAATGACTGCCGTTTAAAACGCAAAAACAAAGGCTTGGCAAAGAAGCAGCTTTCGGGGAGGGGCAGCACTGAGGATAGATGCGAAAGGGTGGAAGTAAGAAGAAGAACAAGAAGTAAGTAGTTGGAGGTGATGCAGGACTGCAGGAGGAGTGAAGAAGAAGAAGAAGAATCGGAGGCTTCAATATCCTCACGCCTGCACGGCCTACGCATCGGCTTTCGAGGCGAAGGCGTCAGGGTCATTACCGGATCATTACCTACCATACCTACCGTGCGACGACGATGATGATGGGCCGACCCGTGAGCAACAGGCCCCAACACGCGCTTATTTAACACACTCTCTCACCTCATATACACGAACCTATATCTATATTCTCACATATAACACATGCATTTACGCACATATACACTCATCCTCATAATTCCCAGCTTTATACACACGCCTTGCATCGATACCTTCACACCCTTCTAGCTGCTCTCTCTCTCTCTCTCTTTCTCTCTCTTTCTCTCTCTCTCTCTGACTCTCTCTCGTCTGTATCGATGGTAACTGAGCGCTCACGCACACTTTTCGCTGCATGTGCACCGCGGTCGGCGGCAGCCGGGTAAATTACAGGCTCGGCCCGTATTTTGTTGTTTTGTTGTTTTTCAACGCGCCGAAAGGAAATGAGCGAGCAAACGCGTCACGCCACCCCGAACCTGCTAATTTCTATTCATATTTTATGGCTATTAATTTCTTCGCTGTTACACTCTTTCTCTCTCGAGTGGCAGAGACCTTCTCTCACTTTTACTTCTTCTTAGAGCGGAGTCTTCTTCTTCTTGCGTTACATGGCTACGCTCTTCTTCATCGGGGCATTTTTCTTCTTCTGTTTCAGAATATCATCCTCTTCGCACTTAGGTTGGCATACCTGAGGCGACTCTGCTCTCGGCGAGTGGTGGTCCATGTGGCAAATCTCCTCCCAAAATCTTTCACGTCCTACAAGTTTCTTGCTCTTCATCATCATTATCGTCGTCATCATCCTACTTTCCAGTCTACCTATTTTCGTCGAGGGAATCTGGAGTTCTCCATTTCGTAAAATATCCGATTGAAAAAGTTTACGCTGCGGTCTGTTCCGGTCGCAGTTTTTCGAGGTTTATTAAAAAGCAATTTGGAAGGAATGCGGAGTGGATGACAAGGAATACGAGTTTTTAATAATGATACTGTTGAAATTTTTTAAAATTTCATGTAATCCTTTCAAATTCTACACTTCCTTTCAAAATCTCTTGAAATTTTTTTTAATTTTATGAGGAACTTAAAAATCCCTTAAAATGCGTCAAAATTTCTTAAAATTATTTAAAACTTATTAAAATCTCTTAAAATCTATGGAAACATCATGAAATTCCTTAAAATTCCACCAAAGGTTTAAACTTCGCTGATATCTTAAAATTTCATGACAACTCTTGAAAAATTTTACAAAATCTTTCGAAAAGCCTAAAATATCTTTTGAAATTCTTTAAAATTCCATAATTCGGATTGATTTTCTATCCGAATCTTATACGACAGGATAGCACCAGAAAATCAAAGAAGCAAAAATAAATAAGAATTCAGAACAAAGGGAATTGGCTTTTTCTACTGAAAATAGTAACAACTGTTTTCCAGTGTAAGTAGTAGCGGGCGGTAAGTGTCAGCCCGGCCATTACTAAAATCTAATTCAGAGCGCGAAAAGGTAGAGTACCAAAGTTGACAAGCCTCACAACGAAAATGAGAAACAAAAAGAAAAACAGGTTCCTTTTTCTGTTAGAAAAAATTATTTCTTTTCTTTTTGCTATCAGATTACATCCTTTCTTTAGAGATTTTTCTGAATAAACAACAGAAACAGCATCGAATTACAAAAGAAGAAAGTAGATGTAAAAAATTTCATGAGACCGAACTTGGGACACCTTAAAATTTCAACTGACCAAAATTCGGACAACTTGCAATTGCAATATTTTGAACTTACATTAAAATTCATTGTGCCCTTAAAAACAAGAAACTAAAGGCGCGCTTAGCGCGCGACTGACGACGCCGGTATGAAATCAAAAAGAAGAAAAAACAGGACATGGAATAGCATAACAAAATGCCAGGAAAAAAATCTCATTTCTCTCTTTCTATCGAAACCAGGAGAAGACATTTATTAGCGAAAGGGGAAAAAGGGGACTAAAGGGGGCAAGTGGAAGGATTTTGAGGAGGGGGGAAAGTGAGCTGGAGCGGCAGCGGTAATGACAGGCCGCCCGCTCTCGAAGCTAATATAGATGAATGCCCTGCCCTCCTTGCCCTGCGGAGCAAAAGCGAACGGATTGGGTCTCTTCGGCACTACGTGGATGAGGATGAGGACGTGCGGCGAGCAAAAAGCGTCGCGGGGAGAAAAAGTGAGGAAGAGAGGAGAGAGCTCGAGTGCTGAGTATATCAGGGAAGATTGTGAGAGAAAGAGTGAGGTGGTAAGAAAAGGGGGAAACGATCTTCCAAAGAGGGTGAAAGAAGAGGGCTGGCGGCGGCCGGAGGGGCATCTATCTATCAGCGCCGGCGTGAAGTGGGCGTTGCGCATGCGCCGTATTGCCTCGGTAAAAGCCGCTCTCTCATTAACTCGGTCGCCGCCGTTGTGGCCGCGGTCAAGCCGCAGCAGCGACGCATGCTCCAGAGAAGTGTTATCAGCGGACTACATTCGCAGACTTAATGGCACTGAATGTCGAGTCAAGTTTTCCGTTTAAATGATTAATCTCTGTTATCTCAAAAAATTCTTTCTTATTTTTCTTCCTTGGACAAGAATTATGGATTTTTTATTTAAGGAACATCTGCTGCAAACAACGGGAGACACCGTTTGTCAAGATCAAGACGATCTTTGTATGAAAATCACCTGAGAAAAGAAAATGTTACCCGTTTTAAGCAAGAACTATTTTAAGATAGGGTTCTGACGAGGTCCTAGTCGGGACTTCTACTTTCAATATAAATATTTGTATATAATTAGGCATTTATGAGGCAACTGATGTTTCTATCACTTGAAATTTTTTTTGTGAAAATTATTATTAAACTACACTATATGATTTATTTTCATAATTTTTAATAGCTACACCCAGAAAATTGATTTAAAACAAGTTTTTTTCTGAGTGTAGAAAGATTTTAAAAGATTTCAAATGGTTTTAAAGACTTAAAATCTCTTGAAATATTGCAAATAATGAATCCATAATTTTTTTAATCTTGGTCAGTTTTCTGTACATGTGGTATTTATTAGTGAGAGCATTACGCGCCTTGTGTGGTCCTTTCCAGTTTTCCTGATCAGGACCACACTAAAACTAGGGAAAACAGGTCAGGACCCCATCCAAATTTCTGCACGGAAGAAGCTAAAGGAATGCAAGGACACCTGAAATTTGAATTATATCTTCTAAGTTTCCAGGGAATCTTTTAAGTAAATAACTCAAGTTAGTATATATAGGCGCCATGAGAGGTGATAATTCATCTCGAAAGGAACGTCAATATGACGAATTTGTTAACTACGAGGTAGTGAAGCAGAAGAGATGACTCAGCTAGATCAGTGGTCTTGAATTAACATAGGCAGGTGTTGATTTGGGGAGGATCCACCTTTTACCGTCTCTTAGATATAATCAACCAGCCTCCCAGATACCCAAAACTCTTTGAAAGCTAATAAATAGTTCAAAAATAAAGGATGATGTTTTAATGCGTCTTTTCTCTTATACTTCCTTCTTATCTTCGGTTTTGTACTCCTTTTTCTACGACTATTCATTTAAAATTCATGAAAGAATTTGGCCAACTTTTAGTGTTAGACCTGGAACTGGCGGGTCAAAAATAACTGACTAGTTAAACTTGACCTGTTGGCTTGTTCGATTTGAATAGCGTGCAGGTGTCATATTTCAGTGCAAGGGAAAGGAAAAGGACTAAGGACTTCTCAAAATTCAGGGACGCAGTTTCGACTAGATTTTAAAAAATTGCTATAAAAATTGTTAGATATTAAAATGGATTTGTATCAATTGTTGAACCCACCTGTCATAATCTGTGAGACGAGAGGAATCTCGAAATCCTTTCGCGAACGGGTTGCTGTCGATCTTCAACTTCGTGATCTGAAAAAAGAAAAACATCCATCATTATAATCACCAGCAGTCTTAATAAATTCAAGCGATTTATTAAAAGCGAGCGCAACATGAGAATAATCTTTTCTGCGATAGCAGCGATAGAGCGATTAATTATTCAAATGTGTAGGTATTGCTAATTACTTTCGCGATAAATCTTTTTATATACATTTTACAGACATAATTGGCAGGTAGGAACTTGGGAACATCAATTGGGTTTTATGTATTCAGACCATCATTCCGGCTATAAAGTTTTAATAAGTACGCACCAACTGATTCTGGTAAGCAGTTACGGCAGTGAAAATGGCTTCTGGGAAGATGAAAGTCTTGTGCTCTTCTTTCTGAAGGTCCGTTATCTGATGATTGCTATTATTTCGACAGCGAACTAGATGTATTCTTGGCTGGTATCGGTGCATCGAATTCAGTACTATCTGAAAAAAGATAAATTTCAAATTTATATATCAGTTATACCATATTCCAATTATTTCTTCGTCGCAATAACTGATATACCCGCATACATTATCTATTGAATTAAGATCGCAGACAAGGAATAATGGACGCAATAAATCTATTTCCTGTGAAGTAATGAAATGTAATGTACAGGTGTTTATTGATGCATAAAAATATAAGTTGATTATAACATGGAGTTATGGATAATGGAAAAAGTAAAAGCTGTACTGGTGGAGGTGTTGGGTCACCACTGGGCTCTTATTATCGCTAATATGAAATATGAAGGCGGCTGCTCTTAAGCCGCGACCGAAGAAACTTAACGGCTGCAGGTGGCCGAAGTCTTCGATGTTCCCTTCGCCAGACCTGACCGTGCTTTTACTTGTGTCTTGTTCGCCGAAAGCCGAGCACGAAACGGTTGGCTTTCGTACCTAAACGTGCACCCGGCATCTGATAAACCTGTCACGCATCTCCAATTGGATAACTTACTCGAAACGGTGTTAACACTGCCATTCTGATGGCTTGTCAATATTTACATTTACATTTTCATATCATTTCTCAGCCATGCACCTTGTCTTTCTTCGGATCAATATAAGTACTTTCTTAATTATAAGTGTACATAATTCTACAAGTTTTGAACAAATTGGCTTGGATTATAATCGGATAGGAGCCGTCGTACTAGATGGGTGTTCAATCCACCCAAACTAATAATATTATTTAACAGCTTAGCCAAGTAAAACACTAAAAAAAAGTTTCTTTAAATTAAGGAAACTTTCTTTAAATTAAAGAAATATAATTTTTTATTTGACCTTTATAAAAAATAAAAATCTAATATCTTCTCTGATGAGAATGTAAAAATAAATCTTACAAGAAAAGATTATTAATTAAGAACTTGAATTATTCGTTCATATTTTATGGATATACTTATAAATAATCAATATTTGGAAATTTTAACAAATTTTTTTTATCTTATGCGCAATCGCGTAATTATAATTATAATCCACATTAACAATATGAATTATAAGAAAATCTTTCTTTGATTCAAAGAAACAATTTGTTTGTTTCAAATTACTGACTCTAAAGAAATTATTTCTTTCATTTAAACTAATAACTTTTTTAATCAAACAAATCATTTAAACAAATAGTTTCTTTAAGTGAAAGAAACTACATGACGTCATTTATTAATATCAAAGAAATTTTCTTTCAATATAACAATATTTGTGTGTTGAATCAAATCAACGTAGTCAAAGAAATGTTTTCTTAAATTTAATAAGAACTTTTTTCTGGGTGTATGAAAGCCCAAGAAATTTCGTAAAATTTCTTTTTGTAATTCTGTATCTCTTTTATACATTTGAATATGATTAATAGTCCATGCAATGTTTTCCGTGCGTGGTATAGTGAGCGTGTATAATATTGCTAATTATTTCAAAATGTTTTCCAATTAAGATACACATATTTTCCATTTATTTCATCGCATCAGACAAGTGCGATAATTAATGCCTCAGTTAATTTACAACTTATAATCGACATCACGAAATTAATCGAAATAATAATATGAATAAATTTGAAATTTTCGAATTCTGACTAGGAGGTGGAAGACATCGATCAGTAATACAGATGTAACATACACGCAGGTCGTTTTAATCCCCAGCGACGTAAATGGCGCTCAAAATTCCGCCGATGGGCACGTTTTAGCAGTAAAAATTGATTTAATCGCCTTCTTCAGATAGTGTTAGAAGCGTGTACGACGCAAGTGTGGTGATTTTATACGTATATCAATTTACATGATTATACGGTGGCGCGTTATAATTACAGTCGCCGTCATTGTGTGTCCGCGATGCATGTATAATACGCTCGATTTGGTCGACTTATAATCGAGATATTTAGCATTAGCTCACCCAGCAATTTAACATTTTTTCTTAATTTACGCGGTAAGTGTTAGTATCGATAATTTCCAGTTGCTAATGAAACTTCAAAATCAAAGCGAGCATGAAAGTACTTGAAAAGTAAAATTGTTATTCTTTTTGTTTTACTGTTGCATATTCATATTCACAGAAAAAACGAAGGATAAAGTTTACATCGATTCCAGGGTAAAGATTCGCTGCAACAAAAATTAACCTTGTCGAATAAACTTTACACGAAAAGAAGATAATTTTATATTTTTAAACTGTCTCGGGATGATTTTTCAGTGAAAAAGCATCGTCTGCTATGCGGTTGACAACAGTGAGAAAAACAACAAAGTATGGATAAAGTGGGTCGGAATATCGGGACATAAAATTTTAAAAAACGTTATACCTACTTCAATTTCATTAAAAAAATAATTTTACTTATCTCGAACTAATAAAAACATATTTTTCGTTATTGATAATTAGGAATTTGACACCTGTATATTTTGTTGTCCTTCGCACCGCTGCCAAAGACGTAGCAGACGACGGTTTTTATTCCATCGTGTAAACTTTAAACCCTGGAAAATTTTATCTGCAACAAAATGTAACCATAGTTTTTTCTGTGTTGTATATACATATATATTATAGGCATATATGAAAATGATTTTTGGATATACCGAAATCATTTTCTGATTTGCAAGTTGATATCATAATTTCGCAGTGATTACAGGAGGAAGGACTGCATCATGCAGTAGGGGAATTCGTCTCGCTTTGATCGCAATTCAAGCGCGTTGAAGACATCATCGAGATCCAATTAGGATATCGAGAAGCAGCGATCATCGAGGCAGCAGAAACAATCGGTAATTATCTGTTAGAAGCTTATCGAGATCCTTTCATTCACGATCACCGCATTACGTGCGTTTCCTGGCTGTATATAATTGTCATGAAATCATTATCGTGGGTATATCACGTGCCTGTATGTGTACAATGTACATTGTATATACAATGACGGTTCTATTCCTACAGCACATACTGAACATTGTGTAGCAGCATGTAATGTCTAAGTAAGTACCAAGGTGGGCACGAATCAACCGAGCTCTTTTGCTCTCCGCTGGACACATGCAATTTGCATGTGGCGATTTATCAAACAACGCGCCATCCATGTAATACACGTTGATAGCAACATTACGAGTGCGATTTATGTCGCTTTTTTGTGTCTTACGCCATCGACTCGCAATGCAACTTATACATTAATACACTCGTAATAATACACTGTATGTGTTGGTTAAATTCATTCTCTCTTATTAGCTTCAGCTCCCTCCTGAAACTCAACGACATTTCACGAGCTCTAGAGCGGCAAATCTACTTCATCCATTATTCCTGATCTGATAAATTAATCTGCCAATCGATAAATCCACATGGGAATAAAGTAGCGCAAGAAGTAAAAATAGTTGAAGGAAATGTTATGAATTACCTTGCGCGTTGAACTTTAATGTTTTTCTTTTGCTTTTTTCGTGAGGAGGATATACTATAATATACGAATAATGAAACGGTTTTATCTGATTCAGAGAAAAAGTTCTTCGTTTCGAAGACAGCACTAATCAAGTCGTTGATTTCTTCATGCAATTATCAATGTCAGAGCTGTTATTTTATTATAATCGAGAACTTTTTTTGTCATCGAGAGCGTTATTTAGATTTACTGCAAGTAATCATTCACAATGTACGCAATTGCGTGACGTTGAGTCGTTAATTAAACAGCTTTATGCTCAATGAAGCGAAAACCTGATTATCACAATTTTCTTATCTTGGTTTTTCACGTATGTTAATACCGTTATTTTTCAAAAGTTTATGGATATTTTTCTACTTGTCATTTTTACACAAGTTTTTTAATATCGGCCATTTTTGTCATTTATTTAATATTCAAACAAGATTGGCCACCTCGTGTCTCGTGTGTGTTTCGTGTAATTGAAAAACACTCGTTTATGTAAAAGAAATTTCAAGTTTCAAGTATAAGAGTCGTAAAATGTTGTCGTGTATTTTACTGTCGTAGACACGAATTCACGAGAATAATCGTCATACAAAGCAGGAGAATTGCCTGGGGACTCGTCAAATGTCAAGACAACGAGTTTCGAGTGTGGAGGCTTGTTTATTTTATTTTTTTTCATTTTTTTTACGTTTTCGATGAGCAGACTCTGTCTATCGGTAGTAACTTTGCGCCTCGGAGGAACGTTATCTGCATAATTTTCTAATATCAAGTCGGAAAAAGATGCGCCACGACAGAATAACTGAGAACGCAGGACACTTATCAACTCGCCTTAAGACGGTGAATGTTGAAAGGCAGTGTCAGTATATTAAAAGAGTGTTAAAACGAGCGGGGACAAGGCGCGCACTCGACGTTTTGTATATTGCCAGACCCTGACGAGGACACGTACAGGATCGTTTAAAAACGACCATCCAACTTTACTACGCGATCATTTTTATTTATTTTTTTTTTTTTTTTTGTTTATATATATAAATATATGGGTTGAAGTTTTACTCAAAAAAATGTTATCAATGATACCTTGGAGAGTCTCTTGAAAATCCTTAAACTCTCTTAAATTATTTTGCAATCTATATAGAAATCTCATACCTCCTTTTGATAACTCTTTCAAAATCTTTTTAAAACCCTTCAATTTTTGGAACTCTTTTAAAAATCCTTTTAAGTTCCCTAAAATTACTTGAACTTCCGTAAACTCTCTTGAATTCTCTTAAAATCCCATCACTCATTTCCGGATAAATTTCTGCTAGTAAACAAATAATCATAAAATAGTTTTTGGAACTTCGTTTCATATTCTTATGTTAAAAAAAATGTTCATTCATTCAACCCAATTTTTTTACTACATATTACATTAATCTCGGTGCAGTACTTTCTTCTAATTTTTCAGTGCGAAATTATAACTCTTAATCAAAATCTCGTTTAACATGAGCCTGACTTGCACATTTGTAGTCCCGCTGAAATATTATCTCGAGCACTTGATCTCGAGCATATTAGTCGTGAGATAATGTTATCGAGAAAAAATGTCCTTCATTATGCGATCTTACCACCTTGCAGTGGAAATAACGTGCATCATGCTTCAGTCGGCTGGTTCTCACTGCGAAAAGGCGCGCAACGCGCGAGCATAAGCTCTCATGTAAATACTTATCTACATAACTTTTAGCTTCTCCCTTTTGTCCGTGGCGATTATTACTTCCTCTCCTGAAGGCGGTTACTCGACTTCTGTAGGATATTCCAAAACTTGTAAAACTTGCGTGCAAGGCCGACTTATGTTTGCCTCGGAAGAAAAGATAATAGTCTTCAATGTACCCTATAATTATTATCAATTATAGTAAATGCTTCCCAAGAAAAAATGTGACTGCATGAATTGTGAAAATTCGATAATGCAATAAAATCTCAATTCTCCCCCTTCTGATTTCTAGCAATAAAGTATACATGATCGTGAGAACAGTTGCGCGTTAAGGAACTCCCATACTCCTAATTTCATTAAGTCACCGAGCGTAACACGACACTTGCGAGGGTACGAGTACATATATAGTAAGCATCGCTGGGTCTTGCATGTGATGGTTTCGCTGAACTTTATACGCGTCATGTACGCATATATACATCATATCATGAAGCTAGAGGAAGAGGAGAATCAGGATGAAATGAGAAGGTTGTGAGGAAAGTAAAGGATAATCCGGCGGAGAAGAGTTCTGATCCTTTCCTTTGGTATTAAGCAGGTGGACGGTTGTTTTTGGACCACCGTGTAGTAGCTGCTCGCAGGCGGGGGGCTTATAATATCGCGTCATATGAAACGATGAAATAGTGGTCGTAGCAAAGGAATGTTCCCTACCACTTGAGTCGTCGAGTTGACTTGACTGGCGTTCCGTGGCTTGACTGCTTTTATACCGGTGTGTCTGCTTACTTCTAGATCCACGTCTTTACTTCTCCATGTGTGTTTGTGAGACATATGTTTGGTATAACATACCTTTGTATGTTACCATATGTGTGCTTATGTATTCGATGCATTATTCGATACCTATGTGACCAAACGCGCGATATTTCGATATACATAATCATTGATTCCCATATTCAGACAAGATAACACAAATTTTAAGGTGTGTATGCATGTGCAACGAAATCTATGCAATAATGTGTAAGAATGCATGCAAGTTGCACTTACGAATTATCAGATGCATAAAAAGTTAATGCATTAATTCCATAATGCACAAGTCATCACGGACACACACATTTTATGACAAAAATGTACGTATTATACATATCCACACAAAGAAGCACAACCGCATGGAATGAGAAGATACAAAGGTAAAGAACACACTCGAAAAGTTTCACGTGACTGAACATTCAAAGGTAGGTACTTGGAAGAGCCAGGCGTGGGCTACCCGTGATCATCATGACAAAAGCTCCGGGCAAACATTCAGTCAATTTATTAGCTTATAGGCATGCAGCGTGCCTACTGCACCACCTACGACAACCCCCGTCCTATAATGCATATAACATTATGGCTGCAAGAAGTACTACGACCTCCATAGTTGCTACTCAGCGTGCGGCACTGGTTAACTTGGTTGCTCTTTTACTATTATTATTGCCCGGTTCAAAGGAGAGATTCTGTTGGCGAGTCGTAAACTCAAAATTCTGTTCCGCTATGAACCCGCAACGCGACTGGCACCGTTTGCGACGCTGCGCTCGTAAATTTCTGCGACCGAGGGAATCCGTTACATGAGTATCCCAAGTCCGAAGTGACGCGAAATCCCGCCAAGAGCAACGTGGGAGAGCCAAATGATGATTTAGTTAAGCACCGTTCATGCTTCACGATCCCGGTTTATGTGACCTCTTTCGCGCAAGAAGTTCTTAAATTGGAGAACAAAAAAATTAACACAAGTTTTTACAGAATGATTGAATCCTACGTAAAAAATATAGTCTTTCTTTTAAAAGTCTGTTTTAATACCAATTTTCATCTTGTTTAAGGTGCTAACTTCAGACTGAAAAGTAAAACCTTCATGCTAAATAAAAAAGAAGGAAGAAAATTGAACGAATTACTTTCCAGCTCTTATAGGTGGGAGAACACTTTATGATCAGATACGAAAGACGAGACTAATTCAGATTTTACGTATCTTTCTGAGACATTGCATTTCATTCGTTATTACCGCGAATATCAATAAATTTCACACATCTGCTTATAAATTAGAGAAATAAGGAACGACTCCGCGCCTGTGGATTTGCATTCATACAGTTATGTCCTCACGCCGATTTTGCTCCTGATTATCCAATCGCCTACTTTGCATACAGATTCGAGATTTTCATAAAACCAAATAGCATTCTTTTGCCTGAATGATACAGATAATCTAAATGTTCGTGCAATTACATGAGGAAGATTTTTGTCATAAAACTGTCGCCACGAAATCGTTGGGTCGTATAATTGCGAGACAAGCTTATACGAATCGTGTGCTCGAATCGTAATTTCAATCAGGAAATAAAATATGGATGATATTATATGTGTTTTCGTGCGGATCAAACTATGGATCAAGTCGTATTATCCGGTCGATGACATCGTGAGGCGCTTTGATAACCGACATTTTCACATGCAAGTAAAGCTTCTCGATTTAAATTCAACATTTTAAATCATAATTTTTTATGTTTCTCGCAGTAAAATATTTTTTATTCTTATTTTAAAGACGATAAAACTTTGCAAAGATTTGAAGCGATTGCAACTAATGAAAGAGGTGGGGGTCATAACAAATTCTAAAAGTACACATGATGAATGGAAATTAGGCAAATTTTTCCGAGTACACGCGAAGTTCGAGCCTTTTAAAACTGCACTTGGAGTATTAACTTTACCCCAAGCGTAATAAGGGGAATCGATTTGCGTCTAAAGGCATGATTGATGTACAAACGTCACGTAAACGATGGAAGATAACCCTAAATGTAATCCAGTTTGATTGAAACTGAAATCGTTTCCTACCTTGACACAGTTTTTTCTTCAAAATTCATATTTTTAGATTTCTTTTATACGCAGATTATCAACAATTATCAAAGAACAAAAAATCCACTTATCTTAATGAATATGCAGCATATTTTATGTATTTCTTAAAATGCGGGGACGACTTTTATGAGTTAAAGTTTACATTTATTCTCTTGGTATGAATTATTTTATTATAGTCTTTTATTTCTTACCTGTCCATGTTTGTCCATGTCGTTATTGGTGAGCTTGACTTTTTCGAAAGAGACGACCTGTTTTCGAAGTTGTTCTCCCTTGAACGGCGAATCGGGATGGACGTAGAGTCGGGCTGGAGCTGGTGGATCAGCTTTTCCGGCCACCAACCAAGAACTTCTGTGATAGGCGTATCGGTACCTCTTATTGTCCACCGGTACGATATCCATCAAAACGGCGTAATGGCCGTCGGACCTCAATCCACTGAAGGACACCCGGCAGGTCGGAAACATTCGCCTGTCAGGAAAAAAAAAACGATAAAATGATATGTCGGCCAGATTATCATCTTCCAAACTGCTACACCAGTTCATATTTTCATTTCATTTACATTCTTACATTATTTCACACACTGTATACAGTTGAAATACTTATAAGTATTTCAACCACATCCCGTACAAAAATTGTTCAATTTAGCACTATCTTTTGAAAATTTCTTGAAAATTCATTATTTTTTAATATTCTCTTAAAATACTTTGAAATACTTAAAAATATGTTTCTTCAAATTCTCTAAAATATTTTAAATCGTGTGAAAATTCCTGAAAATCCTTAAATGTTGCAACTGTTCAAAAAATTGGCGACGTACGTATTACCTCACCGTTTAATATTGTTTGCGAAGTATCCTAAAAGAGGATACAGATAATAGACAACCTTGCAGATATGTATTTTTTTGTAATAATTATAGTACAACGGCACCCATCCGATTATAACCGAGCCAAATATTACTTAACTTCGATGATCGAGCAAGAAGCCTTAAACCATTCTATATGTCCAAGCGGACATATAGAATATAAAGAATATAAAGAGCTTGCAGTTATCGCAATTGTCATTTAAAAAATTGAATAAATGAATTTTTTTCTAAAATTAGATGAGAAACAGGAAGCAAGTGTACTAGTTTTGATATTCTTTTAAAATCTTTGAAATACTTTTAACAACATTTTTATATAACTTTAAAATTTTGAAAGTCCCCTTAATTCATTTGAAATTATGTAATTGAAATCTTTTAAAATCGTTTTGAATTCCTTCAAATCAGTTTGGCAGCTCTGATCTAGATTTTAAATTTTACACGGCGAATAGAAATCCAATCAATAGGTAAAGAGAAAATATCAACGAATTAATTATATACTATTCTCTAAATCTGAATTAGTGAAAAGTGAGCCACTAATTTACTTTAGTCAAAATTTTTACTAATTATTAGTTGTATTTCACTATTTCAATTCGTAGTTTTCAACTTTTCACTAAAGTTTTAGTTAAAAATAACTAAAAATTAGTAGAATTTTTCACTAAAGTAAATTAGTGACTCACTTTTCACTAATTCAGATTTGGAGAGTAGTGAAAGCGTGAAGTGCTTTGTGGGGTCTTTTCCAGTTTTCCAAATCGGGATCACACTAGAACTAGGAAAAACTACTCCACTAAAATAAAAAAATAAAAATATAAAAAAATAATAAAAAAGAAACAATATCCTCCTATCTTAAAAAAAATTTTTAATTCTTAGGAATCTCTTAAAATCGCTTAAAATTTTAAAACATTTAGAATTCCTTAAAAAATGTAAAAAAATTTTTAAATATTTAAAAATTTCACTAAATATTTTTTTAAATTCCAAAAAACTTGTGAATTTCGTAAAAATCACTTGAAAGTCGTTAAATTCCATAAAAACTCTCGCAATTGTTATAAATCTCTTAAAATATCTAAAAATTCATCGAAATTCTAGACCCTTATTTAAAATTCCTGAAAATCCCTTAAAATTTAAAGGGATTACAAGAGATATATATAATATTTAAAATATTAGTTGAATTTTAAAAGAAATTCCTGAAATTTTAAGAGATTTTTGAGGAACTTTAGGGAATTCAAAGAATTTTAAGGAATTTTAAAGTTTCAGAATAAACAAATGGAATTCTCTCAACCGAAAATTGTTAACCTCCCTGAAAAATTTCAAGTTCTACAAAGAATTTCACAAGATATAATATCTGAAAATTCATCGAAATTCCAGAACCTCATTTAAAATTCCTAAAACCCCCTTAAAATTCATACAAACCTTTAGAAATACCTTAAAATTTCATGAAAATTTAGAAAATTTTAGAAATCACTTATATTTGTTGAAATCTTTTAAAATTCTTAGAAACCTCTTAAAATTCCTGAAAATTTTAAAACACTTGGAATTCTTTAAAATTTAAAGGGATTACAAGAGAGATATATAATATTTAAAATATTAGTTGAATTTTAAAAGGAATTCCTGAAATTTTAAGAGATTTTTAGGGACTTTAGGGAATTCAAAGAATTTTAAGGAATTTCAAAGTTCCTCGTGGAATTTTAAAGGCTTTCACAATTTTTTTAAGATTTTCTACATTTAATTTTTTAATGACTTGAACTTCTAAGCAATTAAATAAATAATCGCGCGCGTAACGCACGTATTGGTTTGCTAGTCTTTCAAATTTTCAGAATAAACAAATGAAATTCTCTCAACCGAAAACAACCGAAAATTGTTAACCTCCCTGAAAAATTTCAAGTGCTACAAAGAATTTCACAAGATATTCTTATCGCATCAACAGAGTATAAAAGTTCTTTTGAATAACAAAAGCATGTCGTTGTAGCAAGAAAAGTCTAAAAGCAGAGTGACTGAATGATGAGGCGATAAGAGTGAATTATGCGATAAAAGGTATATATCGATGTGAGAAGATCATCGTAACTCAAGCTGTAAGTGTGATCAGAGATGTTTTATTCTCTTTATTCTAAATCTAAAGATTAAAATGCTTTTCTAGCGGTTGGCTAAAACGCCTCCGCGTCTAGTCTGCTCGTGCCTATGATTGAAAGGAACGCCCGCAGGCTTTTCAAGCATCGTTACGAGCGAGTCACCCTTGAACCTCGTTACACGCAGTCTACTCAACACCTTCTTCTTGGAACGCGTTGTAAACGCACGTGCCACAAACGAAATAACCCTCGCTTGCCTACCTAATGCTCGTAAGTAGACAAGATGATTATGGGACGTGTAAAATTGTAAAAGAGGCGTTCAACATCTTCTGGGACTTGTTACGATCCTATGAATGTCCTTTCTTAGTTTCTGTTGATTTTATAGCTCTATACTGTTGTAAAACACACCGAAGCTCGAATTTACTGCATTTATATGGTTTCGTAAACGATTTTACAGATGCTGATCCTGCATTTAACGCTTACTGACTTTTTTAATGAATCTGGCGATGTGAAATTGTAGTTTTACTCAAATTTAGTTGATTCTAAAATTTAGTTTTACTTAAAAGCATGTGATATACTTTACCATAAAAGCAAATTAGTTATACCAATTATACATTAATAATAATAAATATTTTTAGCTAATAAGGTTTATTGACTCTTATTGTAGTGGTGACAAAATCCAGTTTCCTAAAAAAGGCTTTTCTGAACATATTTCAAGGGCAATATATCTAATATGATGATCTGAAAAGATGTCCGGATGTGTGTGTGTGTGACCTAGTTGAATTTCTTACAAGGGTTTCACAAAATATTTAATTTTAAAAGTTTTATGTACTTTTATAATTTTCGTAAAATTCATTTTTCCACTATAACTCCTCAAATATTGAAAATTTAAAGCTGGTGTAAGGGAAAGGAAGATTCCTTTCATCGAGACGAATCGATTGACCTATATGATTAATGCATTTCATTAAAAAATAAGGAAGTTATGTTTATTTATAATTTCGAAAGTTATTTTTTCACTCTATGTTTTAAAATAATCAAAATTTTGAGTTGACGTAAGGAAAATAAATATTCTTTATGTCGAGACGAATCGATTGATCTGTATGATTAATGCATTTAATTGAGAAAGTTTAAAAAAAATGATTATTTAATAATTTAATATATTGATATGTTTTTAATAATCTTTTATTTTTTTATAATACTATCAGATTGAAAAATAAAAAAGAAAAGAAAATGGAAGAAGGAAAAAAAAAGGAAAATGTTAATCTAGGAAGTGAAGGAAAAGGGACAATTTCGAGAGGAACAACGTTTTTAAATATTAAAAATTATTATCTAAAATAAAGAAAAAAAAAATAAAGTTAAATATATAAACTTCTTATTGCTTCCTCTATGAGGAAGCAAAGTGCTCATTAAATGAGCACAAAAGTTGATATAACTTTACAGCTAGTTATGAATGTATAATTGGTATAACTAATTTGCTCTTATGGTAAAGTATCACATGCCCTTAAATGTTTTTTTGTGCATTTAGAATAGAAACCCATTCACGAAAGGAAAGGATGAGCCGACCATTGGGGAGGAGAACATGTTCAGGAGAGCCGATAATGTGTCCAGGATTATGTAATCCATACAACAAGCAGAAAGTCAGAATGAGGATGCCTGAAAAACAAAAATTTGAACAGAAATCCTCTTCAAGAAAGAAGCTGGTCCTCCTGCATAAATTACAAGATCTAAAAAGAGCTCCAGCTCCCAAACAATGCTGTATCTTTCCTTATCTTAAGATGGGAATGTTGTACATCGTGTTTCATATTCTGATTGGGGCATCAGCTAAAGATCATGATTATTATCAACCTTTTATAGCCACTCAACTTTGTGGGTTCCTAACTCTTATAATGTGGAGCACACCTAAATGATTGTTTATCGATTATTAAATAAAAAATGAAAGTCGAAACCTAATATTTGAGGACATTTTTCATAAATGCCTTGTGAGACTATAATTATAATGAGATTTATAGGAAGAAAATGTAAACACTTTGGGTGTTCCTCAAATTGAAACTGACAAATATACACACATGTATATTTAAGGATTTATGTTCTTTCATAAATTTCAATTTCTTCGCCCTAATGAGAACACATACATTATAGCCTCTTCACCTTTTTTTGCTGGAGTTATCAACCGTCTACGTTTCCCGAAAATTAATCTCTGGCATTAGATTTGAAAGAGAACCGTAACTAACACTAATGCCTGGTTAAAAAGACGTGGGCCATATTTCTTCCGACAAAAGGGGAAATTAACCAAGTCAGTAATTAGGCGAAAGCGGGCAAGCAACTCTTGCCTATCAAGCCAACACTTTTCGACAGTAAAGCAAACCACCAAACTTTGATCCACTCAGGTCTTGAAAAGTATAGGAAAACTAACAAAAAAAAGTTTATGACTGTTAAAAAGAAATGTGGAAGTTTTAATACGTGGTTCTTTATAATGTTACAAAATGTACAAATTGTATAAATATCTTCATCTACAATTCCCTAAGGATTTTTATGGCCTTGTGTAATCAGCCTTAGAATCAACTGAATATCAATTTCTGCGTGGGCTTATCTCTCTATCAATAAGTCAATTTCTCTGAACGATTTGAGACCCTCACACTTTGGTATCAAATATAGACTTTGTAAGGGGGATATAAAAGCCCTAAATTAGAAACAAAGGTAAAGGACTGTGGTAGGTGGAGAAGAAGGAAGAGAAGGGTCGAACAAATGGACTATGGAAGCACACTGAATATTATATACCGATCCTGAGTAACCATCTAAGTTACTTAACTGTTTGCCGAGCTAACGACTTCACAGCCCTACCAGGTGGTGTCACTATTATAATTATGCGCGGCTATCGCGTATATTACACGTTATTCTATTTCTTTCTCTCTCTCTCTCTCTCTCTCTCTCGCTTTCTCCCTTGATTTCTCTTTCTTGCTTTTGCCCTCCTCCAACGAAGAAGGAGCTCACATACGTGTCGGTGTCCAAACACGAACGTTTTCGTGCACATTTAGCCCGGACATTGGCACGTGTTGGTGTATTTAATATAGGTTGCTAGTCCTGCTGATGAAGGGTTCGCGTGACGACTGTACGCGGTATTGCTGTATCCTGTCTCTTCTGACCTGCTCGTCCGCACCTCTCTGAAGTTCATAGTCCTTGTCAGCCAGTGGAAGGCCTCAGGACGACTTTTTAACTCAGTAATTCACGCTCATTACTAGTGCCGTCGAGGTGTAAATGAGAGAACAAGATTTGAGATATAGAGGAAAATTAGCTGGGAAAATTGTTCATGGAGCTCAATTTAGACTTCTGGGAAATGAGTATTATTGCTTAGATTTGTACTTGGTAATAACGTGCAGGAAATATACGATTACGGACTTAATCGGACTAAATCCATCATTTTCGTAAAAGCACTCTAAATCCTACACTGTTAGAAATATATTGAAAATTCAACCGTTTTTCGTTTACTGTGATTGAAAATTCAACTACTTTTGATTGAATATTCATTTAGCTACGGTAATTGTAAAAAACTTCAACTAAAGTAATTGAAGTTTTTTTTACAGTGTATCTTAAAAAGTGTATCTTATCTTTTACACTGTAAAAAAAACTTTAATTACTTTAGTTGAAGTTTTTTACAATTACCGTAGCTGAATGAATATTCAATCAAAAGTAGTTGAATTTTCAATATATTTTTAACAGTGAATATATCGAAAACATTGTAGTCGGAAACTTGATTGGTTCCTTTGAAAATTGCGGAAAATGTGAATGTATCGAATTTGAAAACTATCTTCACACTATTTTCGTTGGCAAAATGATAACTAATAAAAAGGTTATAATTATAAAGATAAAAAATAATTTAAAGTGAGACAAATCACTATTTTGATGTGAAAAGTAAATTATTAATGAAGCCAAAAAATATATCAAAATATATACCTGAGGTGAGTAAATATTATTTGAGAATTTAAACAGATTACTTATACATAGTAAACTTTTTTAATTCATGCGTTTTTTTATATCAATTTTTAATATATTAATATTTAATATATATGTATTCGTATATTTACAAATCAGTTACCCTAAGAAATATAAGATTTTATAGGATTATAATGTAGTTCTAAGGGATTAGACTATACATTTTGTAGAATCTACGTAATATCAGAGACTTTTAAAAGATTCTTACATATTTTATGATATTTCATTGGATTTTAAAGTATTTTAAGAGATTTCATGAGATTTCATGGAATCTTGAATAATGTTAAGGAATTTAAAAGGATTTTATGAAATTACATGAAATTTAAAATAATTTTCAGATATTTAACAATATATCATAGGATATTTTTGTGTGTGTGTGTGTGTGTGTGTGTGTGTGTGTTGCATATTTGTGTTAGAAAATGTAGGTTTATTTTGCATTTAATTTTCATTATATAAATCAACTGAGGTAGAAAAAAAGATGTATGTTAAATTAGTGCAGCAAAGCATGTAATTAAAAATAAATACAAAAATTGTATGAGATTTAAAAAGGTTTTTTAAAAATTTTATAATATTATGAAACATTTTAATAGTTAAAAAAAATATTTCCAGATGCTTTCAAATTAAATTAAATTAATTATTTTATTAACAGCTTTTCGATTTTCATTCTGCAATAAATTATAAATTATTTAAACTCAAATTGAATAAAACTTGATGTACGCTTGGACGTATGGAATTGTTTAGGGCTCTCTATTCGATCACCAGAGTTAAGCGAGGCTTGACTCGGTTTTATTCGAATGGGATGCCGTTGTATTTATAACTACTAAACTATCTTCAGTAACATAGAGTGTATAGTAAAATTTGTAATAAAACATAGTAAAATTTTTAATAATACAAGTATTGTCTTCGTCAAATGGAATTTCATAAATTTTTTTTTTGGGCGAAGGAATTCCCATTTGAAAGAAAACTTTTTTTTTTGGGACTGAAAAAACTGAATTTTCAGACCCCTAAAAATCGATTTTTTAGATAATTTTTCACCATTTTTGCAAAAATACTTATGTTGACAAATCCTTCGTCCAAGTAGAGTAAAATTATATAAACTAAAGAAAGCTCTTGGTTAGATTGATTGCAGGTGATCCATTTTCGACTTATCATGGACACCATGAAGGATGTTTGATGAAAAAAAAAGTTTTGACTCAGCGAGCGTAGTGCCTACAAATGTCAATATTTTTCAGTGAAATTTGAAATAAACTATCTTGAAATATGCGTAAAAAATAGATGCGTAGTGGTTTTTTCTTAAAAAAATTTACTGTCTTTTCCAAAAAAATTCCTGAAAAATCCCTTTTTTCCAATAATAAGTGTATATAACCCCTTAAGCGACTTTATATTTTATGAGATATTAAGTCACTTTAAGGACATTTATTTCCAGAAATTTTTAAGGATTTAATGAAATTATACTGAAATTTCAAGAGTTTCAAAGAATTTAACAAAATTTCATGGAATTTTGAGTAATTTTAAGAGATTTAATCAGATTTAATGGGAATTAGAGTAATTTTAAGGAATATCAATTGATTTTGCGAAGTTTAAAGGCGCATTTTAAGATATTGCAATTTTAAAAACTTTTAAGGGATTCGGGGGACTTTACGGGATTTTACGAAATTTTAAATACTTGTTAAATAATTATTTTGAGGACTTTCAAAGGATTTTATGAGATTTCATTGAATTGTCAGGAATTTGAAGAGATTTCATGACATTTCATGGGATGTTTTAATAATTTTAAGGGATTTAACAATATTTTATGGGACATTTAGTAATTTTAAGGACTTTTAACGAATTCAAAAGATTTTACGAAATTTCAGTGGATTTTCAGGAATTTAAAGAGATTTTATCAGATTTCATGGTTCTTGAGTATAATAAATTTTAAGAAATATCAAGTGAATTTACAAAAATTAAAGGAATGTCACCTAATTTTTAAGGATAATAAGGCAATTTTAAGGAATTTTATGAGAATAATGGAGATTCTTGAAATCCGATAAAAAATTACTAAAGTGAGCAAAAAGTGAGCAAAAACAAGAAATTAATTGCGCGGATCATAATTGCTAGTATTGTAAACTCAATAAGTTTTGTCCCGTGTGGAAGAAGCAATTGTTGTTTATTAATATTAACTAGAAATATTTACCCCAACTTCAGGGTAAATATATTACCTGCTTTATTTATTATGGAATTTTAAGGAATTTCAAAGGAATTTACATGTTTTGTTGTTTTTTTGGGAACAAATTATATACTCTACGAAATTTCACAATATTTTGTGAGCTTTTAAGTATTTTTAAGGCATTTAATCTATTACTATTATATATAATAATATGTCTACCTTTCTTCAAAACTTCAACGCATTCAATTTGAAAACCCCTGAAACTCGCGTTAATCGATCTTGAAACGCCATGAAAGTAAACTCCTCCCATTTTCACTCATTTGAAAATTGATTAACCCATAAAAAAAACCTTAACGAAACGGAATTAATTTGATCTGATCCTCAAGAAAGCTAGCCCTCTTTTGAGAACTGTTGACGTTCACGCTCGGGTAGCAATGACTAAAAGAAGATAAATAACCCAAAAAAAAAACCCGGGGCGGGCCACGCCTCTTTTGATAAATGACCACCGGACAATTAAAATCCACTGAAAGAGTATCAACGCGAATTCACTTGAAGTTTTATGAGATATTTAAGGGAGTCCTAGATACAATTTATAATCCCCCATTACGTGTACCAATGTAGGTATATACTGTCCATTTTTATAGGTATGCTAATAAAGTTAAAGTCGCAGCTGCAGACCGCTTCTATATGCGTGACTGCGTCAAAATTATGAGATATGCGTATACATATTACGGACGGCGAACTTTATATACAATAATAATAATCGGATATAGGGTGGAAGACTAAAAATTAGCTGTCTTCAGCAGGAGAGGAACTCAAATGACCTTGAAATTCTACTTTCACCGAAAAACGTCTCCGGATCCTCTTTTTTTAATTTTATATACTTTTGTTTTCTCTAATTGGTTTAGACGCCGACGCATATTAACGGTTCGCCTCATCAAATGCAGTAGCCCGGACGATTACAAAGTTAATTATCAGGAAGCGACTGTATTTTTTTTTACCGTTCGCCAAACCATTATAATGATTAATTGCCTTTGTGTTGATGCCCACGTGGGACCGTAAGTAATGAAATTTTTCGCTTTCGTTATGACTTATTTGAAACTGCCATGCTGAGATCTATTTAAGTTCTTTAGGATTTAGGGACTTCCTCATTGGATTTTACTTTGGAGAAATAGTAAGAGATTGATTATATGAAGAATTTTTTATTCGTGTCAAGTTGACACTGTCAAACATCCTTGAATTTTGTTCCTTTGCAGGAGAAATTTTATTCTTGGTACCGGTACTAGTGAGAAAAAGTATGCGATTTGCGTGCCGATGAAAAAAATATGCATGCGCGTTTCTAACTACAAGGTCGACTTCGAAATTGGCTTTGTTCGCGGACAAAATTGAGGCCGGGCTGTGGAGAAGGGATCCGAGAAAGAGAGCCAAGAGAGCTGGCGGGTGCCAACGTGGGAAAGATTCGAGAGAGAACGGGTCCTTGAAGAGAGCCAGGACGCGATCCTGGCCCCCCGGTGAGCCTTACAATTCCACCTGATTGGTCCGAATTCGTATTGTCACCCAAGACTGACAGTTTGTTAAGCGGGAATTCCATGCGCAGTCGAATACTGTATTATGCTAACGATGCTATTCGTTCCTCTCGACATCGCGATATTATCGATCGCATTTATATACTTTAACTGCTCCTCAATTCTTCAAATTTCACGCACCTCAAGCTAGTTAACTTTATATCAGATCCTTTAGACTCAAACAAATTGATACGTCCTATTTAAGAGCTCTTAAATCGTACATCCTACTTACTAATTTTAACAATTAATGCATACCAGATAATCATTTGTTTTAATTCCCTAATTATTGACGAAACCAATGTTTTATGTATCCTGTATTTTGAGGAAAATTTTTTGTGCAGCTTCTAAAATCTTACCTGCCGGTTTTGGTGATGATCATTTCGGTGCCAAGGTCATTGAACTTGTCCCAAAGTTCCTTAGTCTCAAGATGACATTCAATGTCCCTTAATTCGTCGGAATTACAGGTTGTTCTCCGTCGATGCTTCCTTTCGGGAGCATTGCCACCGTCGTACTTCCGAATTGAGAGATCATCCACAAATCCAACTGGTCCTTCCTCAATGCTGCTGCATTCTTCAACATCCACATCGACCTCTTCATCTTCTTCATTTGCAGACTTCTCCGTACCTTCACTCTCACCCTCTCCAATTCCTTCTTCGCCCTCGTCATCATCAAGAAGGGCTTCGTTCGTTACCACCGTTGCAGTTGCAACGATATTCACTGGCGCCCTCACGTCTTCTGAAAATTCGAAAAATCACTTTGATTAGATAATTTTCCACGCATTTAAAACTTTTTATGTAAATTTATATAAATTTAGAATGCAAAATGTGGATGTACATGGATGTCTGAAAGTTCATGTTATTTATAACTGTAGAGAATATACATAATTAAAAATAATTAATGAAACACACTTAGCACAAAGATAAATACAAAGCATTTTAATTAATTTCAATTATAATACATCTGCTCCCTTATCTGGTTGAAAGATAGTCCTGCAATTATCATTCATTGAGACCGAGTATTACCTCTATTTGTTTTCACATTAAACTCAGAAATAATATAAAAAATTAATTTCACTATTTCACATATCATTCTGTTTTCTCAAGAATTGCGTTTGATGTCTCAGTTTCGAGAATTATTAATTTACTCTGTATTCAACATTTAGTATGCATTTGTTACACTTGAATTAATATTGAATGAAACAACTGAACAAATTCCTGCACTCTATTGAAATTTTATACGTATTCTTATTCATAATTCACGAAATCTCAGTTTTATTACAGACCACTCTATTTTCTATGAGGAAAGAACACGCAACCACGCACGAAATGCTTGAAAATGAAGAAAAAATCGTAACATACTTCTGTCTTGAATACCTCACTAATAGAGATCATTTATATCGTGGTAGTTTATTTTATATAGTAATTCCAGTATTAACTTGTCGTGTTATAAGCATTTAATATCAAAGTAATTTTTATCACTCCCATCAAATTCTTTTTACTTGATTATTAATATCGATACTAATTTAACTACACGATTAACTTGTCACACGATAATCTATAAAAAAAATTTAAGAACTGCAATTACCTCTGAAATTTTCATATTCTCTTTGCCCATGTATAAGTTTAATAACTTGCTATTAATTTGAAGAAGAAAATAAAGAGAAAAGAAAATAAAGTGAAAAGAAAATAAAAATTAGAGCAGAAACGAAAAATTTAATTCAATTTATGAAAACAAATTCTACAATTTACGGTTTTTAAGTTTAAATAGCTACTATCCAGTATTCTCAAATGTATATTGAATTATGAATCGAGTAAAATCTATTTTTTGGATCCGTGGGAATGTGAAAATCGATAATTTAATTTTCAAAAGAGAAACGCGTGTCTCGATTGCTGGAAGTCATGTATTGATTCGTGACTCAATTAATTACATTAATTGACCAATGCAATAATGTGAATACAAACCGAGTTGGTTTGAGGAAGCAACAAGAGAAATCTGCAACTTCTCTATGACTCATTTACAAGGTACATTAACTTCGAACATTACACGCTTCTGGTATAATCCTTAGATAATTCTGTCGCATTAAACTTCGCCTGCTACACACCTCCGTGACTTCTCCAGCCACAAAACTGGTTTCGTGCCATTAATTAATATCTACGACCATCCACACTGTCGCTATAATCAACTCTTCTTTTTTCAGCCTCTGCATCGGCTTACTCGCGATAAATTGTCTACGTGCAAACTTCTGTTGACAATTGTCGATTTCAGAATAAAAAGTAAACTCGACATCAAATAATTTTAAAATGTTTTCATGTTTGTACAATAAAAGGTTGTCCTGCAGATGTATTGAATTATTAATAACTGAAATATACAAAAAAAATAATATATGTAGGCATAAATCTTCTTGAATTTCCTTTAAGTGGAAAACGACTTTTTATCACATAAAATACATTGTAGCATACTAGACATATTATGTATTTGACATTATCATAAAAATGAGTTGCATAATGCAAAATCAAGTACTTCTTGTCAATGTTGCATGCAAACTAGGTGTTATGTGTTATAATGTAACGTCATCTCTTGCGTTTTCCACGATAAGAAAAAGCAAGTCCATATTAAAGACCTACTTTGGGCTCACATTGAATCAATCTTATGTTTTAAATCTTATGATTTTTTAGTACTCTTTCATCGTCAAACGATATGGATCTTATAAGATCGCAATTTATTCCGCTTTTAATCGAAGACTTTGTATTCACCTTGAACTAATTTTTTCCTTGAGTAATATATCATTTTCTTCTATATTAGTATTTTTCCATGCAATTAAAATCATGAACAGAAGCTCGAACATTTATTTTCATGCAATATATCTTCTCATAATATGTATCCTTAAGAAAAATAAGGAAGCAAAAATTGCTATGTAGAAAATTTAATTGAAAGAATTTTTTATAGAGATGATAATCTGAGGTGTATATGTCATTAGATAAAAATTGTTGCTCACTTGTGAAGCATATAGTACCTAATATGGTTTTTAACACACGATGCCGGATATACGGAAAAATAGTGTTTCGCGAGTGCATTGTTGTGGATACAACTCGATTGGTCTAATTACGTGAAAATAAGCATAAATAATAAACGTGATAATAAATAAAGCAAGAAGAAAGAAAAAAAAAAGGAGGAAAGCCATTTATTAGGACGTCATACTTCTTCACTCGCAAGGGGGAATTTCATTAATGAAAACTATTGTTTAGAATGAAGCAAATTGCAACCGGATTTCGCGTAGCAATTATAAGGAGAATTTAGCGATCTCATGCACACGTAGTGTAGATTCATCTATAAATTTATATATGTATATATATAATACTAGCAGCTGCTGACAGTTGGGTGGTGGTTATATTGCCTTATTATTGCTATTGTCATTATGCGCATCGCCGACTAGTGCTAACAAAGTGATCTTGAACGATTCACTGGGAAGATGTTGAATTAATGAGGATAATTAATTGATCCGCGGCGGGGCTACTTGCAGGCACGTAACCTAATTAAACCGTCAGATTTCATGAAAATGCACTTTGCGTTAGTGCATTTAACGTTAATTACGACTACGCAGATACGAATCTGCTGACTCGCTACACTCTATGTCGGCAATAAGTCTTCCCTTCGGTATCTTAAATTGGATCCGTAAATAATACGTAGACGCGTTCTGGAATCTACATGCGAGAACTTGTACAGCTCGTCACATTAATTCTTGTCTCCTTAGTATAAGAAAAAAAAAGAAAAGTAGAAGTATTAGTCTGCTGGAAACTATTTTTGTTGGAACTGTACGCGGGAATGTTGTCATTGAAAAATTTTGATTACCTTTTATCAGACTTTTATCATGTTTTAATTAAAATATAGAATACTTCCATCTTCAATGCATTCAACTTTTCTAATAAAAAATCGGAAATTACTCGTGACATAATGATGGAGACAATTTCCATAATTATACGTTCGGAATTCATCGGTACGCGTTTTCACGCTTAAAAACACACTTCTTAACGTTTATTTCTATCTAATCTGAAGGAAAGAAACTTGTTTCTAAGACATATTACACATGTCGTGACACGTCCTTCTGATATACGGGAACTCCGTTCACTGTCGATACGTTTTCATCACCATGTAATGACAGTGTAACGTTCGCTACACATATTAGCATATCTGGAAAACCGTATATAGTATATATAACAATAAAAGCACACTTTTCTCTATACGCATTTAGTCTTTGCATAGTTATAAAATATTCATAGAGTGAAAGAGTTAGAAAAAGAGTAAATTATGCCTCTATAGGGATATACATATATAGGTAAAGGCACCAGAAGAAATTATGCCTTTGTGAGCATACACATAACTATACTCTGCAGAAAGCATGGACTCTCTAATGACGGTCTATTACATCGACAATAGCACCTAGAATCGAGCGAATTAAAATTATGAAAACTCCAATAATAGAAAGATTCATTTTACACAGTAAACAATAGTTTAAAAATTGAAATAAACTTCTAAAGATTTACTGAATAATCTTACAATTACACGAGCTTAAAATAAGCTTAAAATAAGCTTAAAATTGATTTGCATTTTGCAGAAAATGCATGCATAATTTTCGGTAATTAAAAGAGAGTAAAACACACGGGGTATAAAATTTTAAAGATAAGGTTTTACTGAAATCGTTAACAATGTCACTAAAGTGTTGATTAAAAGTTTGCAAACGACTGACCGGAAGTGTCGGCAATGTTCACGTCATAAAGGTATATTGTGTGTATATGTAAATACAAATACTCATTCTGCTGCACGTTCGTGAATATCGGGCAGATGAATCCATCGATATGCAGCCAATTATGTGTGTATTCGTTTAAACGAGCGCATGCACATCTGCACATGAGACTTATTTACACGAACATGGTTTGCTAATAATATCCAGCCGAAACCGTAGTTGCGTAGAAACGTAATAATGCACGTTCGTACGTTTTGCTTTCCTGAAACCGACGGAACAACTGCGAACAACGAATCCTTGGAAGTAACATAAGCATAATTTAGATTTCTAAATATATTTTTGCTAATCAACTTGATTTTTCAAACAATTCGTAAGCGACTCTATCCATATTAATCAATAAAATTTTTTTAATATTGCCAAGAAGTTTTGTATGCGTTTATTCTTATACATATATATGGTGTATTTCAGTTGATGATCATTTTAAGAACACAGCTTCCTCATAGAGTATTGTTTTGATGATGTAGTCCTATACCGAATCTTTTTTATATATATTATCTACAATATGTATTTAAATACAATTTAACATTGATTACAATCACGCATACGAACATTTTTCATATTATTATTGCGGAATTATTAATATAAAATAATTTAGTAGTTTTAAAATTTCAAAGTGTTTGTAAATCACTCATTTTCTTCGCGAGCAAATCGAAAATGATAAATATAGAATAAAGACAGACGCCATGGGTCATAAGTACCACATGAAAATTACTAAGCGGAAGTTATTTATAATGCCCGGATTTTATTTAGTAGATAAAGTAAATTATGCCAGCTGGTCTGAGTTCACGAAAAAAATGGCAGCTAAAATAGGTAACTCTTCAATAAGAAATGATAAGTGCAATAAAGTTTACACGGTTTACTTCAGTAATTATCTATCCTAAGGTTCTAATGGCTCTATTTACTCGAGTTTTATACCATCAGGATCCACGCTCATTGACTTTCAAATACCTTAATAGTCACTCTAAAGTGTCAGCGGTAGTCACAGACTTCTTTATAAATGGCTGAAAATTTCACAAAACACGTCCGGAACCGTCCATGGGAAACAAACTCGGCAGCAAAAGACTGTGTTTAGGGAAAATTATAGTTTAGAAACTGTTTCAATTTAACGGCAGGCTTTTCCTTTTTTCGGAAATTACTAGCCTTAAAACTAGTCATTATTTCTTATCTTGATGATGCAATTCGTTGTGAAATTTATTGAAGAATGGTGAAACAGAACTGTTGAAGTGATAAGTGTTTGCTAATTAATGTAACAACTCAGGCACGACAACGTATGTTTCTTATATTTTAGCATAATTGTGCGAACTACAAATATTTAATAAGTAGAATGAAGATCAAGATTCAAGATTCCGATGAAAATGATCATTTCGATACAATTAGCAATATCAACAGCAATTCTAGTCTGCTAAAACTGTGCAGTCAGAATGCGACAAAAGTGGCTTGTGCGCGCTCTCGTTTCTGAAGTGAGAAGAAATACGAGCATGTGCAGTATGCAGTTTCTGACTTCCTTTTGCCTACGCCCGACGTGCAGCGACCACCCAGAATCCTGTCACCGCCCAAGCCCTCCAAAGAAGCAAAGGTGGTGCTCAAAAGCTCCTTCGATCACATTACAGATTGACTTAACATCCAAACAACCAAACATCTGGTAAGACAGTACCATGCAAGATATATTAACCTCAGAAAACGCAAGATCAGAGAGCACGTGCGTCATAATCCCAACGTTTCTAGTGGCGGCGTCTTTAATGACATAATAGACACCCGAGAACTGTGAAAAAACAATTTTCCTAGCTTCTAAAGCCGCTAATTATCTCTTTGAATAATTATGCAGTAGCGAGGAACATAATCAAGAAGTTGGGAAAGCGAAAGTGGCCTCCATTTAGGTAGTTGTAGCTGTATATAGTTAACGATATACTGCAGCAGAGATTAATGTTCAGTCTTTAGAGAAGGTTTAACAAGAGTTTAGTTGTGGTTGGAGTATAAAGCTCGAGATGGTTCGGTTGCTCTTTTACAGGTATTTGTATTCTTGGATGTGTGCCTTCAGAGAGATGAGTTTATAATGTCTTCATATATGTATCAATTAAATATAAAGGTAATATTGGACAAATGGTTTTCCAGTCATCAGTAAGTTATCATCATAAATACTGATTCAATATTATCGTTTGTTAGTAAATATTCATGTGTTTCAGGGCGGGTCTCATTCTTCCACAGATACCAATTGAATTGTAACAAGTATTATACAATTTAATCTTTAGACGTCATTATCACCAATAATGGATTGGGTCTTGTAAATAGTTCTAATATAACTTAGGAAACCAATCGTCATTTGCCAACAGTATCCATGTCTAATAAGTAACATAAATCAAATATAACACATCATGGTTTCCAAAGTGGTCTTATTCAATCAAGATGATAAGTTGATACAACAGTCAGAAAAGCACTTAACACAGTATAAATCAGTGTTTCTTTAAGACTGGGGATCATATTTTGGGTGTTCTAATATAAACCCGTGTAGAAATTGACAAATCTGACCCAGACCAGTGATGAAACGCCCGGCCCGATCGGCCCTGGATCTGGCCAGATCTGGGCCGTGTGTTTCATCCCCGATTTGAAATCATCCGATCTGGACCAGATCGGGGCCATAGCAAAATTTATTTCTACTCGGGAACCCAGGAGGTCCTATTTTACATTTAATATGCGTTCTCTTTAATTTGCTAACTTCAGGTTGAGCAATAATCCGCATTAGCAAACTGAATTATTCTCAAGGGATATTATTTTATTGAAACGACAGTGCAAACTCTCAGCAGCCTATCTTACACCTGAAGTTGATAGAAGCAGATCCTATAACAGGAACCACAAGGGATCCTTACTCCATTTATCCAGCCACGGGAAATCAACAAGAAAACATAAAAGAGACAATCCCTGGGGAAAGTAACTCACGGTGGTCAAGCGTCGAGGTGGCGACGAAAGCTTTGCTGCCGCATTCCACGCTGGTGTTGGCCGACGCGTTACCACCAAGGCCCTGCAGGTGGTAATGTCCGAAGGACGGACCCCTGGGCGCCATGATGGCCGCGATGCTGAAGTCCGTCGCTTTACCCCTCTCCCCCTTCATGGGCATTCCTCTTCACCGGCACTTTTGCAAACTCTCTCTCCTGTCTTAAATTAATTTTCCCTCAGATACTTGATTCAAGTGTTCCCAGTCTTTCCTCACATCCAGGAACAAACACAACCCTCGCACTCCCGACGGCAAGCTTCCTTCACTCTGAGAGTCCTTCCTCTTAAAAATAGTGTCTTTGTTAAAATCCTCCTTGAATAGTCCTTCGCGAACTGGTCCCGTCTCTAATTCACAGAAAGCATTCTCTGATACCAGTTTGTCACATTGAACAACTCACGCGAATCCACAACGGAGCACAAGAACCAGAAAGATCAGTTTTCGTTTAAGAATCACTCTGGCGCACAACGCGTCTGCGCTGCCCGACAACCCGAACTCCACTGACCTCCTACTCCTCCTCCCACGATCAGACACCCCACCACTGCAGTTCAGTTATCGCGATAACTGAACTGCGCACGCATATCCTCAGCCCCCGCCTGCAACACGGCCGGCGTGGCTTGGGGAAGGGGGCGAGGCCAAGAAGAGCGCGGACGTGAAAGAAAGCCCGGATCCCATTGGCGGGGACTTCAGGCCGACGATAATTCAGTGCGACAGGGGGCTGGACTGGCAGCAGTCAAACCACGCGATTCCCCTTCACTGGTCGCACAGCCAACCCACAACCAAGTTGTCGGGTGTATCGCATATGTGCAGGACAACATTGGTGGTGCCGAAAGAGATCGATCGACCGCGTTCAGCCAAGCCTGATGGCTGGCAACGTGCTCGCCCAACCATGTCAAGAGTCGTGGCGGTGAGTAGGCGCTAATAAAGGTATATTCACGCGTCAAGGGGTATGCTGAAGCTTCAGGAGGCTGTAGACTAACTCCAATGGCTGATGGATAGGTAAAGATGAGGATTAGGGACTTATGCCGCTTGCCCTGGGGATGCTGATGTTGGAGTGGAATCGGAAGTTGTCGATAAGGTGGAGATTGGTAACTGTATAGAGGGGAAGGGAGAAATTCAGAATGGTCTGGGGTTGGGTCGATGATTTTGGATTAGAGTACCCAACTTGCTCTAACGCGATTCCATCTTAGGTTTAGGACTTTCGTCGTGATCATCTAGATTATAGTTTCATGTAATATATAAGTCGAAATTTAGTAACAATACTTGCTATTTCAATATTCATAATTGATAGTCGATTACGATTTGGAGAAGTTGTGTAAAATATATATAAAGATTGGGATTTTCAAAAATATTAAGGAATGTCTATTGGTAGAGAGACAATTGGTATCCTGGTTTGGATCTTTGGGTCAATATACCTACCCGTTGACCTGCCTCAAATGACCTCCTAGCCCGGTTATTTGGGCTTTGAGTTAGCATCACAGTGGCCTGAAGCCTAACGTCTGACAGGCTGTCTATTCAGTTACATTGACTAGAAATGGATAATGGGTTCGGGGCTTAGAAAGAATGAGACAATGATTTGTGAAAACTGGAAAGTGATCAGATGGAAGCTCTTCAGTCCATTCTTATGTTTATACGGCCACTTAACACGGATCTCTGAGATAGAAAAGAAAATATTCCGAGGAGTTAAAAATAGAAAAAGAACCAAAGATGAAGCTTTAATTTAAAATGCTATGCCACAAAGATTGGGGAGTATATAAAAGGGCTTGAGAAGAGCATCAAGAAAACAAATTATCTGTTAAACGTATAGTAAATCCATACGATCTAGATCAAACCTAATTAGACAATAATATATCCACAAAGCATTCATCATTGCTCATAACTTACAACCTTACTTATTACATCGAGAAAACTCGTGGTCCCTTGGGAATCCAAAACACACTAAGCCCCAGGAAAGCAAGACCCCCCAGTAATAAATCAACGGAAATCATTTTTTAAGAGACTCGGCGTATAACGATATTTTTAGCAGGACAATAAGTATTGACGAGAGGATAGAAGCCACACGAGGAGCGGAAAACGCAATAAAGACCGTTACAACGAGACACAGACATATCTCGATCGATCAAATGCTAAAGACGCATCGTCCGCCCTAGTGGTTTAGGTAACATTTAAGAACCCTCCAGCAGCAGAGGTCTTGGAGAGCGACGGGGGAGATTTACGGCGTGTGTTTAGGCACTCTGGGTGCCTTTACCTTGGCCCCTTTATTATACTAATTTTTCGGGCATGTCAAAATATACCTATCTGCGACTGTGGCCTCCTGAATTCTATTCGACACGCTGGGTGCCCCCGTAGTACAACATAAAGGCCTCGGATATAAAATATATACCAAGCTCTCGGGCCCTCGACCCTTCAGGTAGCTAAGCGACTTGTGAAGTCGACCACAGAACAAACCATAAGAGTCCCTTATCCTAGTTCTGCTTATTCTTCTTGTTCACGACCCGTTTCTGACTTGTTGCTGTCTGGATCTGCTATTTCTGGATATGATAACTTTCGCATTGCCTTACATTGTTGATACATTGTTGACTTTCCCAGAAGATTTTCTTTAAGTTATTCCCTTCATTATTTCTAGATTAATTTGCAACACTGTTTATATAGAAGTTAGAACTGAAGTGGTTCCTCTGGAATGGAGAGTTTAGATAGCAGAAGTTTATACAATAGGGGTTGCTAAGAGGAACTCGTCAAAGTTTCCAACTAAGTAGTTTTGCAAAGGTGGTGACAGCGATAGGAATAACGGCAGTGATATAGTCAAAATCATGCAGATGACCTTGGTGGGTGTTGAACCCGAGAATTACTGCCGGTATATTTGATGTATATCACAACTTCAAATGAAGCTAGTCATAATAATGATTTGCTTGTGAAAGTAGCTGTGAATTAAATTATCATTAGCTGTATCTTCTCATGGACACCCAGAAACTTATCCTCTGGATCACCCACCGTGTATCACATAGAAAATATAATCCACGTATTCTTGAGTTGCTCTTGATATCAAAAAGCACCACTTGATGTGGTTTAGCGAAAATATTTTGCCTCGTGTGCAGAGTAAGCATTGCAAGAGGAATGGAGATACACGCGCCAACACAATGATGGTCGGAATAAAGCCTTGCAAACGAGCATATCGGTTTTTGTGCTACATGTACATGTATGTCAGATGAGTGAATGTCAGTTGGCAAGCCCTGGTACATGTGTACGCGTAGGTGTATCATCTAACCATGCTGTGGTAGGGTTGTGTCGGGGTCGCCACCGATCTCGAGCGTTCCGGCGTGGGTGGCCTACCACCTCCAACGGATCCTTCTCCACGTTCACGTCCGCATCCACTCGTGCAAGCCTCTCTTCTCTTCGGATGATGAATGACTTAGCGCTCCCTTCGGTACCTTGCTCACTGATCCCCACTTTCCTCTCTCCACACATTCAACCTCCTTCCATCCATTTTGGAATCTTACACTTACACCCTTCTAGTCTCCAGAAGAACATCACAAGGGTACATCAATCCCGAATAAACAGATATTCAGTTCGATTTATGTTCGGTTTGGGTATTTATAATCAGATGATGCTCCTTTAATTAGATGAAGAATATGTTATGTTACTTATCCGTTGCTTATTCGCGCCACGACAAAAATTTGTCTACAAAAATGTTATCTGCATAGAATTTCTAATTTATTCGCAAACATATAATTTATGAAACGGTAGAGGGAATAATTTTCACTAAAGGATTTGCTGACACGAGAGATAAGAATTCGCGCCTGTTCTGGGAATTTCTTCTTATAATATGCGTGGCGTCAAGTTTTTTCTATAAAAATTATAAAGTTATATTCGCCATAAGAATTCTTCGATTTTCGTCCGAGATTACCTGCTGTTACCAGATAGCCATGTACGATACTTATCTTCGCTTCTATAAATAGTGCAGGTGCTTCTGTAATAAATTAGATGAAATATATGTTCATCCCGCGTCGTTCTATTCACGGCCGGAGGCTGGACGACGACGGCTCGAAAGCCCGCAGTGTGAATATCACATATCACTGCGTTAAATACCTGATTCATGTGTGAATCTGTGTTTATCTTCCTGCATATACAGGGTCAGAAAAATAACACATGCGTGTGTATTTTAATATACTGTTTGTCACGTAAAGAATAACATATATTATATCTATAAGCGTTACGGGAATTATCCTAAAATTTGATTTAAAAAACACTTTTCATTTTATATGCGTTTCGTGAAGGAAAAAGAATTATGACTGAATTTATATGAGATTCTGAGAAAAAGTTGTAACCTGGAAAAGCTCCATTTTTCAAAACGAAATTCAGTGAACCATTATTCGAATTTCGCGCTAACAGCGTCGTTTACTTATTTACTTTGTAAAAGGCTATGTCAAGATATACTATATGCTAATCAGGCAGTCAGGTATGAAACCGCAGGAGCGAAATTCTTATCCTTCAACAAACTTTTTTTACTGTGAACTCTTCCACTCTTTTAGATCGCAAATCATATGGATAATGAAGTAGCACCTCTCACGTTCAGCGTTCATTATTTGTCATTTATAATCTTTTCCTTAATCCAACACAAAGCCATATATCATCTACACTTTAATCTTCATTTGCATGAAATTCGCCAACTCAATCAAATAAAAGATTTTAAATGAATTTTTATCATACTGATGGCTATTAATACGACGAACGGAACGGAAGCAATTAGTCATAACTGCTTCTGTTAAAATTCCTTCATCAAATATTATATTCTTGCCAATTCAAAATTAAATTCGAGTCTGGTGTCATTTATTATACTACAACTTTATTTAGCGATTTGTGTGCCTTGAGGTCAGAAATAAGATTACCGATAACTGATTTTTAAAATCCTTTTAGAATTTGTATCCTTTTATTATTTAAGCACCTAAAAATTATCCATCTTGTCCTAATTTCTTTTTTATTTTCCTGCCAGAGTATTGTATTACAATTTGCATTTGTGAATGAAGAAGGTAATAAAATGTTTTTGAGATATTTTGATATTCAAAATAAAACAATTATTATGAATGAATTTGAAGGTGAGGTAGTGACACAAAAGTCGGCGTCAATGTAAATGAAGCCGAGAATTAAAACCGCATCATTGGTGGAAGAGGGGTGGGTGGCCAGAAAGGACAAGCGAAAATAATGTGTCACCAGACACCCTCACCACATGTGGCCACCCATGGACCTTGTGAGAGTGTAGGAAGGAAGGTAGGTAGGTAGGTAGACGAACCGGGAATGCGCAAATGTAGCGTTACGAATGTAGCGATATATTACCCATAATTTCAAAGGGACCAAAAATGTAGGCATTTATAATTTTCGACTTGCAAATTAAAAGTTCTGATACTTTTAGTGTTCTTCAATTAGAAAATTTCAAGTGTTATCCTCGTACCGCATCATGGACTCGTACAGAAATTACTTTTTTATTATTTAGCCGAGTGTACTCTCTAAATCTGAATTAGTAGAAATTTTACTAATGCAATTAGTAACGACGGTTTTAATTGTTATATTAGTTCTTGAATTTAAAAAGTTTAATGTTTTCTGAATTTATATACACCCAGAAAACAGTTTCTTCGAATCAAAGAAACTTTATTTCAATCAAAGAAATCATAGTATTGATATATGGTCAAAGAAATTTTTTTTAATTAAACAAACAGTTTCTTTAAATTAAAATTATTTTAAAAGAAAGAAAGTTTTCTTTAATATAATGAAATTTTAAATTTGAGATATTAAAATAAAAGTTTTGATTTAAAACAAGGTTTTTTCTGAGTGTAGGTATATATATTCTGAGTTCATATTGTTATATTGATAATAACAAAATATGAACAATACGCAATATTCAAAATGCAAACCGGTATATAATATTCGGACATTACCCGTGCAGAAATCTTGATGTGGGCCTAGTAGGGTTCTAGTCAGTTTCCCCTACTTCTGGTGTGGTTCAGGGCCTTGACAGTTTTTCTAGTGAATGCCTTTTTAAAAAAAACTATAATAAGGTTAAAATTATAAATAAAAATTACCTGCTTTTATGAAAATGTAATTTTATTATGTCAAAACATAGCAAAGAACATAAGAAACAATACAAGGAAATAAATCAATCATATTTATATATTTGCATTTGCAATGAAAAAGAAAACTATTTAAATATTTAAATGGATAATTTAATATTTAAATATAATATTTAAATCTAAATATTTTTAATTCGGAATAATCAGATGATATTATGTTAGTAATTACACATAGTCCTATTATGCTGCCCGATTAGCAACTTATTATAATTTATTTCATTTTATTCAGAATAGAAAAACTGACCAGGGCCTTGTGAGAACCCTATTTTAAATGGGGTAAAATGGGGCAATTTCTGCACGGGTAGAAGTGAAATTTAGTGTTCCGTTGACTCAAGATAACTTTAAATTTACCATTTAAAATAGTAATCAAGAATACATTTACCAATTCATTTAGTAGTACCATTACTAATTCATGGAGTACTTCATACTTACATTAATAATTAGTAATAAACGAATCGGCGCTATATGATATAGTAGAAAACTACTAAAATAGTATTTTTTTTATTAATTCAGATTTTTCCTATAGGAAAAACTTCCAACCTTCGAGCACCTATTTTCCATATAATTACAAGCTCTATTTTATAATAGGATTTTTTTTTTCAGAAAATTAACTAGTCCCATAAAAATTTCTGCACAGAAAGATTAATTTATACAAGCCATTGAATAAATCTATCAGATCAACTTCTTTAGAAACAAACAAAAGAGTTATTTCTCGCCTATACTTTCGAGGCAGTTAGAAGAGCATAAATGCATAAAAAATGGAAATTACTGTCAAAATCGAACGTCACGCCTAATGATCGAGGCAGGCCGGATGATCACTGATCAGATATAGAATATATTCTAAGATCTCTCTGTCTCCAACGAAAGAAAAGCGCTGAGCCATTCTGTTTAATATTTATTTATCGATGCTGATTCGGTCGCGCCCGATAATGCGCCAATGCTTTCTGGATCAGCATAACTTAAGCATTCAAGCAGCATATCGGTTCTTCCGTAACGGGTCTCGCACATCGCTTGCATCTACTGACAGGGAAGGATTATGGCAGCCAATAAAAAATACTGAAAGCATTGAAACGTTTTAGTTAGCTAAAGCAGCCAAGCGGCATTTGGCTACTGTCGTGTTCGCTACTTGTATGCAAAAACCTGTTTACATGCCGAAAAATATAAGCAATAAAATATAATGATATGCGGCTACTGACCAGAAATCAAACAAATACAAGTTCGACAAAAAAACATCTTCTGTATTCTGAACAAGGAGAGTTCTCGGAAATTATTTTTAAATTGTATCATATCAATAATAACTCCACACTTTTTCCCAAGTGGTTAAAAATACAATAATCTATATTTATCTGATTATTCAAATGAATTGAGTTAAATTATTGGATGAATGCAACTTTTTCTCTTTTCGTGGGTAATGCGATATGCATACAAGTGGCGGTAGCAGGATCTCACAATGAAATTCCATAAATTATAGGCGCGTCATCGAAACCGCCTTTTCTTCATAAATTCGTGACATTGCAAATGCATCCGTATTATGCTTGAATCGCGACTTTAGGATATGAAATTCCAGGGGTATCGGGCATATAGGCATAGTTACAACGTGTTTCACACTTCGGTTGACTCGCGCCCACGCCCAAACAAATATATAATGCGGCATTAGAATAACAAATAGTGCTTGAAGTATCCACGCCTGCGAACTGCGGGGCGCCAAAGGTTTTATGTGTGTTCGATATATGTGTACCTTTAGAATACTGATGCAAAGACTAAAATTTCGCGCGAAAGTCCACGCTTGGAAATTATTATTATAATTGTGGTTTTTTCACCTCGAATCATTCCCTGGCAGAAATTGTCCCATTTAGAATCACAAGAACGAACGCGCGCCCCACGCGCGCATTTATCTTCTTTTTAAATATTATATAATTTATTATATTTTATTTCTCTAATCTCTTAAAATCCATGTTAAACTTCGTGAAAATCTTTAAAAATTCCAAGAAACCTTTGAAAACCTGTGAAATCGCTTAAAATTCGTGAACATCTCTTAAAATTTTCAGAAACTTCTTGAGATTCTTTTAAATTCAACAATAACAATTTAAATCCCTTTTATATTCTTGAAAATCCATTAAAAGTAGGAGAAATCTTATCAAATTCCAGACAAATTTTCAAACTCATAAATCTTCTGGAACCCAGTTTAAAACTCATAGAAATCACTAAAAATTCCTTGAAATCTTATCAAATGCCATGAAATCCTTTAAAATTGTCACAGAATTATTAAAATATCAGAAGAATCTCTTGAAATCACTTAAAATTATTATAAATCTTATAAAATTTCAGAATAATATTTCAAATTCTTTAAAACCTCATAAAACTCTTACAAAGCTTTTAAAATCCCTTAAAATTTCACGAAATATCCTAAAATCCCGTACAATTTCACAAAATCGTTTGAATATCCAAAATATCTCTTGAATTTCGTAGAAGTCACTTAAAAATCGTTAAAAATGCACATAAAAACCTTCTAAATCGTTAATCTCTTGAAATCTATGTTAAAACTAGTGGAAATCTCTAAAAATTTTTAGCAACCTCTAGAAATTTCTCTACTCTTAAAATCTCTTGAAATCGTTAAAGATTTCATCAAATTCCATGAAATCCTTAAAAATATTACAAAATCTTTTATAAATTAGAAATTTTTTTTGGAAACCCTTGAAATTTGACGAAAACTTTCGAAATCTTTGTAAATTCTACAAAATCTTTTAAAAATCCTAAAAAGCTTGTGAAATTCCTCAATAAAATTCCCTGTAAAGTTTTAAATTTCTCATTTAAATTCCACAAAAATACATATTTTAAAAGTCATAACAGTACCTTGAAGTTCGATTGAAATCTGATCAAAGTCGTGAAAAATTCTAAAAATTCCCAGAAACTTTTTGAAATTCTTTAAAATTCTACCACAACATTTAAAATCCCATTATCTCCCATAAGATCTTTAAAAATTCCATAAAATTTCCTTAAAATTCCTAGATTTTCAATGTATTTCAAGTTTAGACTCGTGACAAAATGATTATTAACGAAAGCAAATTCAAAATTTCAAATTAAATTCACGTGTATAATTTACGATTCGGCAAGTATCGATTGTCGAAAATCACTATCGATACTTACACGACGAATCAGGAGTGCGGAATAGGCGTTACGATATTTCGACTTCGACTCAATCATCTTTTTAGAATAGATTTCTTACCACTTCAAGTCATTAAAATATCAATGAAATTTCAAGATGTATTTCAACAGGTTTTTAGAAATTTTAATGGATTCATGAAATTGCAAAAGAATTTTTAAAGCTAAGGCATTTTAAGGAATTTTATATGTTTTAAAATTTTGAGAAATATTAAAATGTTTCTCAGGACTTTAAGAGAATTTCAAGGAATTTTAAGGAATTTTAATTGTGTTATAAAATGTCCAAGAATTTTAAGAAAAAATTTTAAGAGTTTTGTAAAATTTTAAGGGATTTTATGAGATTTTTCTTATTTTTCAGAGGTTTTGTAGAATTTTTAAGGATTTCATGGATGGAATTTGATAAAATTTCTAAGGATTTTAGGAGATTTTAAATGACAAAATGATTATTAACGAAACCAAATTCAAAATTTCAAATTCATTTCGATACTTACACGACGAATCAGCAGTGCGGAATAGGCGTTACGATATTTCGACTTCGACTCAATCATCTTTTTAGAATAGATTTAAAATGGGGTTCTGACGAGGCCCTGATACCAAAATTATTTTATTACATTATATTTAATTTTCCTTAAACATGATATATTTCTGAATAATCTTTTTTATAAATAGTATTATCCTCACTATCTAGTGCAGGAAATGAAGTACATAAATTGGTATATAATAATTACATTAAAAAAACATCCATAAACCCGAATATTTGTTTATATAAGTAGTGTTGTAAATTATATTAAATACATCAAATCAATTTAAATTTTGACAATCTTGACTCAGATTTATTGAGGATTAATTTATATAATATGTCTTATATAAACAACCTTGTTCCGTGTAAGTCTGTTTAGTTGCTTTTAATTAGGCAATAATCATTTATTGTTGCCTAATTAAATAAACAAGTCTCCGCAAACATTACGCGTAAAGTCAACAAGTTATAAAAGAATAGAAGCTCTCACATAAAGCCTCATACAAGTTTTTTCTTCGGTGTAGATATTATTGAAAGAAGTGGAATTTTCCATCGTCTCAAAAGTGTAATTTAATGTACAAAATGTCGGAAAAAACTTATTTATATATTTTCATTCTTTGTGCCTTTTTGACACAGGGAATTGTTGGGACATTCCTAAAAGATGACCTTCGTAAGTAAACAGATTTTCTCAATTTTTAAATTTTCAAATTATCCTTCATCCTAGTTTATTTAGAAATTTAAATATTACGGCAAAAAATTCTTCGCTTGTTGGACGTATTTTCGATATGAAAATAAATTATTTTTATAGTTTCATCTTATGTATTTTTTGTAAGTAATATCGAAATGTCAGCATTCCACATAGCAGACGATAATAAATATTTTGTAGACAGCTAGTGATTATGAAATAACATATGTAATACTGAGATTAATTTATCATGAACTTGCAGGGGACTCAACGAATCTCATCAGACAAAAACGAGTTATTAATCGGCTCCCAGGTCAAGACGTACCATATCGGTCTACAATTGTTAGCCACATTGTCAATATTAAAGTATCGAATCGTGTATATTGCATAGGAACTGTACTGTCAATGAAAACTGTCATCACTGCTGCACGCTGTGTTTTTATGAGTTTATCGGTGTACAAGGTTTTAGCTGGGGCAGTAGATTCACGTGGTGGTTCAATTCACAATATAACAGATAAAAGAACACACGGTGATCATCAGGTTCAAGGGCAGAACTTTAGTTCTGGGATTGCCTTAATTTATGTAAGTCCATCTTTTCACTCTAGAAGAGGTAATATTTCTCCCATAGGTTTACATACAGGACTTCTATTGCCGAACATGAGAGGCACGGTTTGTGGTTGGGGATCCTACTACTTAGGAGGACCGTAAGTGATCTAAATGCAATTTTTTACTGGGTTGAATCGAAATAAATGTATTATGAATCTGAAAATTTGTTTCTCCCATGATTTCAGGTGCCAAACGAATCATGCGGGTTATTTAAGAGCAATTCAAGTACCGATAATGAATCATCAAGACTGTGTAAATAGTTTCCGAGGATTTTTTAACATTGAAGATAAACATTTTTGCACCCATGATGTCCACCAACAATGTGGTTTTACTGATGCCGGGGTTGGTTTTTTTATTGATAATTCACTTGCTGGAATTTACATTGGATCAATTAATACTGGAAATGATTCTCATTTGAAACCGGATGTTTTTATAATGCTGCAACATTCTGATTACAAGCAATGGATCTTGAGAAATATACAATATTAAAATATTGAACTACATGTTTTTTATCCTACTCTCCCCTATTCCAAAATTAAACAAATTTCAATAGATTTCAAAAGATTTAATACATTTTTAGGAAACCAAAAACATTTCTTATGTTTACAAACTACACTGAGAAAAATATTTGGTGCGGACAACAAAAATTGTTTGGTTGTGCCAACCAAATCTTGGTTCTTTCAACAAACTTTTTGATGAACCAAGAAAATTCATTTGAACCAACAAAATCTCAGTTTTGGTTGAATTATCAAAACTTTGGTTGCTTCTATAGCAACAAAATTTCTTGTTGTCCGCACCAAACATTTTTCTCAGTGTACTTTAAGATTTTTATACTTTTTGTGAATATTTTTAAATTCCTTGAAACCACGTGAAATTTCTTTTTACTATTTGTCTTGAAATTTTGAGAATCGTGTGAAAGCTCTTAAAAATCCTTAAATTCTTTGGCAGTATTATCTTGAGTGGTCCTTGTCAGAGTTTTCGAGATCAGGATCACACTAAAACTAGGAAAAACTAGTCTGGACCCCATCAGGTAGCAAAAACAGTAGGAAGCAATTTAATATTTATCATCGTATGGAGATTTCCTGATGAAAGAAATTGTAAGTGATAATGAAAGTGAGTCTTCTGAGTGGACCAGATGTATATAGCACTTGTCTTTTCCGGTTCACAAGCTTTCATGGCTTTATGAGTGAAAATGAAAATCTCTTCGTGACAACTGCTTATATGTCGGCATTTAGATGACGAAAACACTTGAGACACTTGTAATCAAAGATTCCGCCGAGTTCAATGTTCTGTTGACTAGATACATATATACGAGATGTTCATATGGTCTCAAATTCATAAGTGGGTCCTGCCTTCTATCAAGAGTATAATTGAATTTCCCCTAATTTTTATTATTCAGAAGCATGTGAATCTTTTAGAGAAACAGACAAGTCTTATATAAGCCTTTACAAATTTAAGTTTTTAAATTTAAAAACTTTAAGAGGAGCGCATGAATATGCCCCAAATTCTATTTTTCATAAAATTTAATTTACATAAACTCATTTCACCTAATCATAATGTGCTATAATTATTATTTTCCATAATTTTTATTTTTCCTAAAGTCTATTTGTCCTAATTTTTATTATTCATAATATTCATTTCTCAAAATATTTATTAGTCATAATGTTCATTTTATATAATTTTTATTATTCATAATGTTCAATTTTCATCATTTTTAATTTTTCTAATCGCTGTTTGCCATAATCTCCAAATAACATAAATTCCATTCTTCATAACGGATGTCCGGTCAAATTTCAGGTCGTTGTTTCCCATTCATGTCTAGTTAAAATGGATACTTCTTTTCTTAAATGAAAATGGCGCGAAATTTCAATAGGGTGATTATTATTATTTGCTTACAGAAGAATTAAACAAATGAAATTGTACAGATATTAATATATTGTGCAATTAGTTAATATTTGTACAATTCCATTTGAATGTTCTTTTGTCCGCAAATAATAATAATAATAATCACTCTATTTAAATTTCGCGCCATTTCCATTTAAGAAAAGAAGTATCCATTTTAACTAGACATGGATGGGAAACAACGACCTGAAATTTGACCGGACATCCGTTATGAAGAATGGAATTTATGTTACTAGGAGATTATGGCAAACAACGATTAGGAAAATTAAAAATGATGGAAAATAATAATTAGGAATAATAAAAATCATGTACAATTGAAATTAGGAAACATAAAAATTATAGCACATTATGATTGGGTGAAATGAGTTTATGTAAATTATAATTTTATGAAAAATAGAATTTGGGGCATATTCATGCGCCCCCTTTAAGAGAGTAATATCCGGAGGAGAAACGATTAAATTTCTAGTGATTGAGATACAAAAAATGATGGATTATTTGTGGCTTATGATCGCTTTTTAATCAGCATCAATCGTTTTTCCTTCTTTCGTTCTTTCTGTACTTTATTTTGAGGCAAATTATCCTTAAAGGTTCTCTTCCTCTCCAGGGAGCACGAATTACGACAGGTACTGTCTTCATCCTGCTCATTATGCTCCTCTGACTTCCCTTCTTACGACCCGCCCTCTTCATCGTCAGGAAACTTATTCGAATAATGGAACGAGCTCCTGGGTAATGAGTTAGCAAAGGTCACGAAATTCTCGCTCCACTTTTGAGTCTTACCACTATATTTTAGCAGATTTCTAAAATACGTTTCTTATCGGAACCTGGATAATTTATGGAAATTGGGAATCCTTTAGTCGCATTTAAGGACGAATGGTAAACTAGCATAAATGTATACGTTCTCTTATTTCTCTTATTTCTTATTTTTAAACGAAAGAATAAAATATGTCGCTGAAATTTTTTAAAATTATAGAAAATATATCAGTTATAACAAACATATAATCAAATAATTATAATTATTAGCAATAGATTGGTAAAATAATCAATCTTCCTCCAACTTTAGTTTTGGACAAATTTTTTCCTTGTTTTTCATTTTTTAATTGCTTTTCATTCTTCAGTTCTTAAGAGGAAGAGGTAACCCTGTGAAATTTGCAGTTCTCCCCTTTATGAAAGATATTTAACTAATAAAGAGATTATAATGGAACTCTAGCTTTCTAAGCACCCAAATATAGGATCTCAAAGCTGATTCTTTTCACCCCAAAGGATTTCTGGCCCACCCCTCCACTTTGCCATCCCCAATGAAGCCTAACGACTAAATAAGTCTTCCCAATTAAAAAACTAATTTCGATTAGAGTCCCAGAGCGGCCATTAAGCAACGTGTAACTACAATGGGGGTTGGTATTTTATCGAGAGGTGAAGAAGGGGTGGAGGGATGGTTTGTTCGGGTTATCGACTTCCTCGCCTCGAGCACTCGTAGACAATTATGAACGGCGAACGAACCAACTCATTTCTAAGGAAGAACGAAGGTTTCTTATTATTATTATAGAGTCACTAATGTTTACGCTCCTAGCTTGTACATTATGCTCCTGGGAGATGTACCGTGACGAAAATTACTGTAAAATGGCGTCCTTTTTAAGATTGAGTTATTTTCACACGCTTACTCGACAATTTTTGCTGGAAGCGAGTAAAAAAAATCCTAGTGGTCGTGTGACACAATTCAGTTTTCATTTTTTAATGTATTTTTCTGCAAAGAAAGATGTTTCATATTATTTCTTTATGAGGAAGCTTTGTAGACGTGAAAAAATCCAGTTTTAAAAAAAAGGTTTCTTTTTTGGATATATTTCAAGGATGACAAATATGATGTCCTGAAAAATTGTCCTAAAAATTTTTTAAAATCCTGATCAGAATCACACATCACATTATAACTACAGAAAACTGGCCAAGACCCCATCAGGTCCCTAATATAATAAAATTTCTGCATAGTAGTATCATGAATATCGTTAATAATTTATCTTTTAAACATTTTTAATCAGTTCATTTCGTCACAATTCTCCCACCAGATAATTTAAGTCTACGATATCTCTGTATCACTGCTCCATATATCACATGATTAATGACTGCAGTTGCATTATGCTTTTTTCCCCCGCAATGACAACGATTGTTATTAACCTCAAAGAAATCATAATCACAGTTATGAGAAGTCGATAACCTTTTTAAACATTTGCCCTTTCCATATCTCCCCTGCAACCAATCAACACTTCTCCAACTAAACCATGTTTTGTATATTCATGCACGAATACTTTTATAGTCATAATCTGATATATAAACATAATATATTATGTATATATTATGTTTAATCATTTCTTGATAAAGATGAACTATAACATTTATGAACATAAGACTTCTTCCTATAAATAAGAAGATAAATAAATGGTATAGTAAAAATGGTAAATTTCATCCAAGTTCTGAGAGTTCTGCATCTAGCGCGAAAATGTCTGAAGAATAAAGATGGCGGAGACCCTTTGGAGAAAACGGAAGCTGGAAGGTGGCTTTGAGCTTTCTGGGCAAAGTAGGTATAGAAGATGCGCGAGGAGACTTTGTGGGGTGGTGGTAATACGACTACAGACCCTACAGACAGAGGGAGAGGAACAAGAATAGGAACAGGAACAGTATAGACTACAGGGGTAGCCAAACCCCTCGATCTCCCCTTTTCGCCTCTTCTCCCGGTTTTATCCCACGCGAGCAGTGCTCGGTCGATAAAACAATTGCCGGGGGGATAATCGGCATTATTTACGCTGGATTCACTCGGAGATACACCCTCGCTCTGCACCGCGTTGGCTGGATATTCCGCGCTCGAGTTTACGTAGAGAGGTCGGCATCGGGTCTGGAAGAGTATGGAGGAGATCTAGAGATCCAGATCCACAGGCAGTTATAAGCCTAGGGTGATCTCCTGCAGCGGGTCGGCTGGCTTATGGCTTATCCTATCCACCCAACCCGCCGCTAAAGTGGCCCCAATTAGATACGTCACGGGATTTCGACGTCAAGCGGAAACCGAATCCCTCCCGCGGGAGAAGGTCGTAAACCTTTCTTCCAAATGCCGATTCGTGTCCATCCGATCGTGTGGATATGTGGACATATATCTCGCTTTTCAACTCTCGACGCAGCTTGATTTGATGATGAACTGATTTCACATTCAAGATGGCGACTCTCGTCTGTTAATCGAGTCGAGAAGCATTTTAAGGACATCTATACTGAAGCGGGAGAACATTTATTTGATGATTTACAGTTTTTTTTAGGTATAAAATAAGTTATAGAATTTCATTTTGAAACACAAAAAATTGTTTTAAAAATCACCCAATTTTAGAGTACAAACGAAACCTTAAAATAGTTATACTTTTAGGGATTTTTTAGGGATTACATGTAGGGATACATTTTTAGTTCGTTTTTATGTTAACTAGCAAACCAACACCAATTCATTTTACTTTTTACAACTTCAAGTCATTCAAAAAGCAGTGAAATTTCGCTGATTCGAATTTAGAGAGTACATTTGAAACAATAATTTTTGCAAAATTTTATAGAAATTTCTTTATACAATCTACCTTTTTTAGAGAGAAATTTCAAAAGATTTCTAGGAATTTTAGTGGATTTTGACAATTTTCAAGTGATTTTTACGAATTTTAACGGAATTTATATTATTTTAAAAGATTTTTAAAGGAAATTTAAGGGGTTTGAAATATTTGAAAATTTTGAGGAAGATAAAAAGGTTTCTAAGAACTTCAAAAGATTTCAACGAACTTTAAGCAGATTTCTAATTTTTTTGTAAAATTTCGAGGATTATTAAGCGAATTTATAAGATTTTTATGATTCTTAATAGATTTTATGGAATTTAATGAGATTTCTAATAATTTTAAGAAATTTTTATGATTTTATAACAGTTTTTTAGATATTTTTTTTCAAGAGATTTTAACAAATTTTGGAGGATTTCTAACAGTTTCTAAGATTTTAATGCTTTTAAATGTTTTCGTGGAATTTACGGGATTTTAAGAGTTTTTAACGCATTGTAAGGAATTTTTACGATTTGGAAGTGATTTTAAACGAATTCAAGAGATTTTTAGAATTTATAAGAGATTTTGTGAAATGTTAAAGGATTGCATGGAATTTGATGAGATTTTTAATGAATTTTAAGGGATATATAATAAATATTATCGTAGAATTCAAAGAATTTCAAGAAATTTTTATCTCATTCTGAGACAAAGATTTAACTGTGAGATTTTTATAAGTTGTAAAATATTTTATGAGGTTTAAAGTATTTTTAAGTTTGTTAGGTAATTTTATTAAGGGATTTCAATTCAATTTCTATACATATATGATTTTTAAAAGATTTTCGTAGAATTTTTAAGGATATCATGAAAGTTTATAAAATTAAGGATTTTAAGAGATTTTAAATATTAAGAAATCCAAGAAGTTTTTAGGAATTTTTAGTTAAGAGATTCTTTCGAATTTTAACTAGGATTTCAAGACATTTATAATTTTAATGGTTTTTGCAACAATTTTTGGATTAAGAAAAATTCCAAAATGTGTTTGTTATAAACGAGCAGACGTTTTTCGGAAAATTTTCTAAAAAATGTTTTATAGCGTAATTTTTACTGTGAAATAAGGGATCGAGAATAAATAAAAAAAATAGAGAAAAAAAAAGAACTAATTTGGATGGAGTAAGAAGAAGTGACAAAAAGTGTCCTCGATTGAGAAGTTTTATCTACAAGCGAAGAAATCCGAAGTAATTTGATTTCACCCCTAGGGTCGTATCTTGGAGAGATCTGGCTGAGTTTCTTAAAGAGTCCTTGACAAAGACACAAAGACTCAAAAGAGGTCTCGACGCGAGTGGGGAGGCGACCTCGCGAATTGGCGCTCTTCGTGGGTCGAGTTTCGAGTTTGTGTGTCGAGAACCCCATTACTCGGAAGATTATGGTAAAGTGACTAGCTGGCAGGGTTTGGCGCAATTAGGGCGGGAAAGAGGGGTGGGTTTACACAGAGGGCGGCTCGGTTTTCCACAACGCGAACAGCGAACACCCGGGACAATTTTCCATGAGAATAGCCTGATATACATATACCTATGGATGGTGTACCAGAGGCGTCAGTCACTCAGTCAGCCAGTCAGTCAGCTCTTTGGAAGGGGTGCATGCTTAATGAGAGACCCGCCATTTCTCCTCCTTTCCACATTTCATCCCCCAAAGAGCAGCCTTGAATTTTCAAATTATCTACAAAGAATTGCTGTGGATAAAAATATTTAAGAAACTTATAGACAGAAAAAAACGAAATACACACACACACAAGACAGGCAAACAAGTAAACAACATGGAATACATGATATATACGAAATATACTAAAATATACAATATGGATAAACAATACAAACAAAAAACACAAACGCTCCCTTTTAAAGAAGGAAAAAACTGTGTTGTCCTCTCCTCACCCTCGCACCCGACCCCTAAGCTTCCAAAGCGGATTAAATCTGTTTGAACAAACTGTGGAGCGATTGAGAAATCCTTGAGTAAACAGAAACACGCATCCCTAATTTGCATAACATTTTATGGAGACTGGATAGTGTCAGTTTGAGGATTCAAAGAGAGGGGGATAGTTGTGTTGATACCATGTGTTACCAGAGTGCGAGTTATTAAAGGCAGTATTTCACCCCTCTAGTTTATTAAAGCAGAATCAATTTTTTATTAAAGAAATTTAAAGAAATCGAAGCCTTAATACAATTCAAGTTTGGAAATATATAAAAAATATATAAAAAGGACTGAAAGGTAAAAAGAGATGAGAAACAGAAAAGAATAAGGAGCAAAAGAAATACAACTTTGCCTCATGATTCTTGAGGAACAAAGCAAGGATCAAATTCTATCTCATCCCAGAGTTCTCCTATTCTCGGAACAGTCATAAAATTCAAATTAACAAGAAAAATCTAGGCTAGAAAATTAACATAACGCATCACCGATAAATTTTCCAGTGACAATAACAGAAATCGTCCGAAGCTACGCATCATTTTGAGCATCTAATCCGATTAAGGTTCTTTCGTTCAGGATGTTAGAGGGTGTAAAAGCGGGCACTGAAAAGGTGACAGCCGCAACCCTGTTTTCAACTCATCCCTTCTTCTCTTTTTTTCACCCTCGCTATCTCGTTCTGAGCACGAACTCGCCCGCAGGTGTTTCGAAGAAGCAATATCTCTCCTATATCGTAGATCTGGACGAGATCGCGAGGGTCCATGGAGTTGAGACCGAGGTTGAGGCTTTGAGACTATAGAGTGCCTTGGGAGGAATAATGCATTTGAAACCAGCCCGGACAGGGCGCGGAGACCCACCTTCCTTCATAATAGGGCTCTCGTCGGATTCCGCTCACCGCTCTGGTCCTTTTGGGATCGATACATGCATGTAACATTGTAAACTGGAAGCTGGAAAGTGGAAACTCTCTTGTATCTGACTTCTTGAATTTTAAGAATTATATTCGCTTTATTTAATAATAAATATTTTCTCATTAATTCCACATGAAAAAAAAAATTTAAACTAATATCTTTAATTTAATTCAGAGTGTCAATTTTACATTCAAGGGACTGATAAGGGTTAAACATTGTGTATCTTTAATCAAAAGAAAAAGCTCCATATGTGATATGAGAATCAAGCTTTTCAAAAGTTAAATTCTTGGGCATTAGAAACTGCTAGCGCTATCTACACAGCTCGGATGTAATCACTATACAACTACCCACTTGATAACAACATTATGTCTATTCAATGCAGGGCCGAGAAAAAAAATGTTAAACAAATAAACAATAATGTTTGATTTAATTACATTATATATATGATCGTACTGGGAAGACCTTTTTTTTTAGTCAATGAAAAAAGAAAAACATTTCCTGAAAAAGCAGGACATTTTCTCAAAAAGAAGAACACGTTCAAGTCACTTTATACGCTGTACATAATTTGAAAATTAGAAAGTAATAATTGTACAACGGCACCCATCCGATTGTAAACAAGCCAAGCGTTGCTTAACTTTGATGATCGAATGAGAAACCTTTAACTATTTCATATGTCCGTGCGGACATATGTTATTATAACCATATGTTATTATAGACGATACAAAATTTGAATTGGTGAATTTTTTACAGAAATAGGTGACAAGAAATTGAAACAAACTTAGACCAACAAAACTGAAATATTAGAAAATTGGGCTAGAAACACCAGAAATTTGACCTGCAAACCGAGTGAATAAAATTTAAATTAAGAATTCAAATTGAAGTTTTAAATTTTCCCCAACGTTCAAAATATAAACTTTATTTAAAATTTCTTAGAAAACCATTAACAAACAAAATTTCCCAAGAAGAAAATATTTCAAATATCAAAAAAATATTTTGTGCAACAAAACGTTTTCTTGACCCAACAATAATTTGGTTGAACCAACAAAAAAATTTTGTTGCACAGATATCAACAAAATTATGTTGTTGTCCGAATCAAACCTTTTTTTCAGTGTGAATTTTAAAGGAATTTAATACAATTCAGAAGAATGCAAAATATAAACATTAATTTCTAAAATATTAAAATTTCATGCATCAAAGTTTTATAAACTGTTTTAAAGTTTGTATCGTGGGTAAGTTTATGACTAGCAGTCATATATTACTGACTCGAGAATCGTGTGTCAGGTGACTCGATATTTTCTTTTCCACGTGCAAACTTATATCTGCTTAAATAAATCGTGACGTTCTAATATTTATCTTAGCATATCACATAATTGTTAAATGCTCTTAATAAAAAGCAAGAGTTGTAAATAAAGATACTTTATCAAAAATATACTTCATATAAAAAGTTTCCAAATTTTTCTTTTATTCCGTGCAGGTATTTTAACAACATACATGTGTTGTTTCTTTATCTAAGTTAAAATGCCAGGAAAGATATACTTATATTTTTTAATTCTTTGTGGAATTTGGTCTGGAACATTCGGAGACGAGAATATTAGTGAGTAAAATGATATACCTATAAATATCAGGAATAAAATAAAAGTAATAGTTGTAAAATGCTTATATACTGAAACGAGATTAATCTATGAAATTTTTGTAGGAAACTCATCCATTTCTCATGTTCGCCAAAAACGTGTCATTAGTTACGTGCCAGGTGAAGACAAAGTAGAAGCAATTAGAGATCACCCATATATTGTACATATTAAACTTGAGAATCGTATCCATTGCGTGGGTACCATTCTATCAAATCGAGTTGTCCTCACTACTGCCGAATGTGTTCGGTATGGTACATCAGTGCAGTACAGAGTTATCTCTAATTCTGCAGTTTCACATTATGGTACATCTCACAATGTAACAGAGATAAAATTACACTCTAGCCAAAATGCGGGCAGAACTTCGGATGGTATTGCCTTGCTCACTGTTAATCCAACTTTTATTTTTAATGAATTCGCTCATAAAGTAAACCTACATATAGCACCTGTACTACCAGGTATGCATGGTACTGTTAGTGGCTGGGGATTCAACTTCAGACAAGCTAGTGGGTAAGATTAATAATATATTAAATAAGCACACATAAAATCTTTTATATAAGTCTTTATATAAGTCAAGATAACTGTAATATACAAAATGCCTACGGTCATGCACAGACATTGGCCAGAAATGCTCGACAAGTAACATAGTATAATTATGAAAGATCTTTGCTTTAACTAATCAAAATTGTATCTTCTTTCCAATTTCAGTCGGGGAACGAAATTCCCATTACATCTGCGATCAATCGAGGTTCCGATACTTTCACATCAAGAATGTGTAGAGAAATATCGACCTTATATCAGGATTACCGATAAGCTGTTTTGCACATTTCATTCGCTAAAAAGAACTGGCCATAATGATGCTGGTGCTCCTTTGATTATTGATAACTTGTTAGTTGGAATTTTCCTGTACAGGGGACCATGTAACTCTCCCGCTAATAATGACTATCCTGATGTGTTTGCTCTCTTGCAACATGCAGATTACAGAACATGGATCAGAGCTAACATTTAGGTGATCGAATTATACAGTTGCAAAATAGGAAGGACACAATACCTACTAATCTAGTAATACCTAATCTGTATAAAAATAGTTGGTGTCTACAACAAATACAATTTATTTTCTATTTCATATTTCTGTCATTTTTTTATCTCACACTTTAAACTTTTATTTTATACACTGAAAAAACATGTTGAGTCAAGAACAATAAATACTTAGTACCGTATGCTTAGTACAAGTGTATATTTTCTTGATCTGAGAAAATGTATTCTTAGATGGAATACTACATTTTCTTATTTGAAGAATTTATGATTTTAAGGTAAACAAAGAATTACTTAATTCAAGAAGTTACTGTAGAAGCTACTCTAGTTGCTGAAGATACATCATATAAAAAAAAATATTTCTTGATTTTCTTGTTATATTGTATCAAGTAAAAAAAATTGAAACGAGTATTTACATGCATTTAATTCAAGAAGAAGTAATTCATACTTTCATTTACTCATCTTAAGAAAATATTTATTTGATCTAATAAATTATTTCTATTACATGCAAGTAAATAATTGAATGGAAATAATTACATATTTATTTATTTCTAATATATATTTAATTGCTCCGAGTAATTTTACTGATACAATTATTTTCTTGATTCTATAAATTCATTTTCTTATGGTAAATTTTCCGTGTATGTCCTTAAAGTCTGACATATGCCATCGAAGCAAATTCATGAGTCTTGAAATATGTAAGAAATAATTTCAAAATAATTCGCGCGAGTTTCACGATTTTTCTTTAAAATTGTCAAGTATTTCAAGGAATTTTTAATAATATTAAATAATTTTAAAGGATTTTATTCAAAATAGAAATCTCGACCAGGACCTCATTAGAATCCTATTTTAAATAGGATTCTGTCGGTTGCTACGATAGCATGATGTCAAGTACAACTACTCCATCATAGACCAGGAAGCGACATGATTCGTTGCAGGTGAACTCGATTATCAAAAAAAAAAAAAAAAAAAAAAGAAAAAAAAAGAAACGATGATGAGATGGGACTACACGCTGATAGAAGTGATGTATCATTATCTAGGAAATGAACGTTGAAATATACGCTTCACCGAATGATAAGATGGACAGGGGGCCTCGATGGATATCGTCAAGTTGAGAGGGAGGGGTGACGAGATTGAAAAACTGGGGAGAGACAAAGAGAGACCATAAGAGATGAAGAGAGACAAAAGAGTCTGCGGATCACAGTGAGATATGCCTGAGTATATAACTGTGACGTGTGATGGACAAGGCGTAGCATCTTCTATCTACGGGGGTCTGAAATACACCATAAGGCCCCTCACATCGGGCCCCTCGAGTTCTGGCGAATGCTCGTGGCACCCCGCTACGCGCTATGCATCAACACCAAAGATCCATCCCATTATACCTCATCAAAATAACAAACACGCCTACCTTGGCTAAACCAACATTCTTTGTTGCCATCGAATCCCTGTATTCATCAAAATTAACCCGACGCCAACGTACAGAAATTGTTACGATCGCGGACCTGAAGACAAAATGAGAGTTAAAGAGGATCATTATGATTTATGTGGAATGCCTTCTTGAAAAAAGGAGGAGAGAAATTTCTACTTTGGTTTCCTTTTGTTGGAAGGTGTCACATATTTTAGTCTCCTGTGCCTTGAATTGTATTTAAATTCGATAAAAACCCTTCAAACCCATTGAATTCCCATATATATAAAAAATTCCCATGTGTATAAAAAACCTGTTAAAATCTGAGAGTAAACTGCTGAAAGTAAACGGATTCAAACGGATAGGAATTAGCGAAATCAAATGGATATATTTTTTATCCATTTGAATAATTATCAATATGTGAAGTGAAATATAATGCGCCCCTATTCGTTTATGTAATAATCTGACTAAATGTATCCTTAGATGCAATATTTATCGAATTAGAGAAATGCAACTCGGGAATATTTTTCACTCTGAAGTACAGCTTGCAAAAGATTAAATTTTATTATACAAACAGTAAATATAATATAAAAAATACTTTCTTTTCGCAGAAAATAAATACCAAAGTAAAAAACATACTTTGTCTTTCGCCAATTTCTTCCTACAATTTTCGAAAACTATTTTATTCTCTATCAATATCAAAAACTTTGGTTTTTCTATGACATAGTCAAATCTCATTGCAATATTACGTAAATAAATATTAAATAAATGTTAAATAGCAAAATACTTACATCTGTAAGTATATTCATCAAAATTTAAGCTGACACAATGAGAAAGATTATATTACTTGAACACAATTGTTACATGTTATTAAAACGTATTTATGCACTACCGGTCAGAATTATGAATTAATCAAAAAACAGGTCATCTCACAATTCTGACCTCTAGTGTATATATATAAACACTCTCTTTTAATACTAAAATGTATTAAGGGCATGTATTACTTACCCGATCTCTACCTTACCGACATTTTTTTCTCTGTAACGCTACGTCTACATTTATTGAGATATCACATTGAAAATTTCTATATTTGAAACTAAAGTCTTAAGGTACGTTTGTCTGGTCCTAAATATTGACATTAAAAAAAGAATTTTTTTTTATTTTTACAAAAATTTAAGACCAGACAAACATACATTAGCATATTTTCTTTAATTTTATAAATTTTCAATTTGATATCTTTATAAATGTAGACGTAGCGTTACAGAGAAAAAAATGTCGGTAAGGTAGAGATCGGGTAATACATGCTCTTAAAAATCTATTTTAATTGTCTAGTTACCATTACTTGTATACTTCCTGGGCTTGACCATAAATTCTTTAAAACCGTCAACATCTTCTAATTCTTTCGAAGCAAACTTGATGGCAACTGTGGCTTTTCCTACAAATTCAGGAGTCAGCGAAAAGGAACATTTCGCCAATTCGCCAACTTCAACATTTTCAGAAAGTTTCAATTTTAATTGTTCAGACAGTCCGGGACCCTCGATAATGAAACTTCCCTTTTTGAGGGGAATTGGTAAAGGATTGACGAATTCGGCTGTTCCATGAAGTTCTTCCCCCACTCTTGCTTCATCATCCAACTGCAATTTTTAAATTATAAAAATTCATTTAAAATCTCGTTAAAAGAAATATTTCCATATACAATATGATTTTTTAAATTTGAATATATTTTAAGTCTACTGACTTAATCTGACCTTAATTATAATATCAGGTTTCCTGACTCTGAAATCATCCTGAGCAAAATATTCAAAATTGGTCTCATGAACTGTAGCAAGACAGACGATATTGAAAGCAGATTGGTCCAACAATCTGGGTGAATATTCCTCCCACGAAACATTCAATCGAATATCCTCCATACTTTTCGGCTTCACTGTTACTTCTGTATCCAATCTCTTCACATCATTGCCAACTTTTCCTGTATAAATAACAGTCTCCACTCTCAAGATCACACTAACTCGATATTCCTCAATATTACTGAAATTCTTCATCCTCAATTCGACACTAAAATAAAATTCACTTGATTAATCAATTCTAAAAATAAATCAGCAATTGCGAATTTTTAAAGGTAAAAATATTCAATATACCTGAATGGTTCTCCAATCACGATATCGTCTCGTAATTCAAAATTGAACATTATGTCGTTAAAGTCTTCGTTGAGATAATAACGACTAAACAGGGATTCACTCTGGCGCAGCGCCTTCAGCATGGTTGCTCTTTCTTCTTCAGACTCTGGAGTAAGTTGTGAAGCAAAGTTCAGGGGTAATTTAAAAATTTAGAAATTAAATATATTTGACTTACTTTCAGGATATTTATAAGTGTGGGTTATATCTTCTCTTTCCCATCTTCCAACTGCTTTCGTACTAATCAATTGACCAACTCTAAAATATATATGTATATATATATATATATATATATTATAGATATGTATATTTATTTTATATAGATATGTATATTATAAGAAAATGTGTTTGATAATGTATAGTCATCACAGTACATACTGCCATTATAAAAAACGAATAAGAGAAGTATTAATTAATTTATTAATTATACACGGAGAAAACTGGATATTAAACCGTAATATCTAGCTTTTTAACTATAGGACGACTATCTAGATATTTAGATATAATATCTTGATATTAAAACTTAAGGGCATGTATTACTTACCCGATCCCTACCTTACCGACATTCTTTCTGTAACGCTACGTCTACATTTATAAAGATATCAAATTGAAAATTTATAAAATTAAAGGAAATATTCTAATATATGTTTGTCTGGTCTTAAATTTTTGTAAAAATATAAAAAAATTATTTTTTTAATGTCAATATTTAGGACCAGACAAACGTACCTTAAGGCTTTAGCTTCAAATATAGAAATTTTCAATGTGGTATCTCAATAAATGTAAACGTTGCGTTACAGAAAAAAAATGTCGGTAAGGTAGAAATCGGGTAAGTAATGCATGCCCTTAAAACTTAATATCCAGATATTTAAATATATAATCCAAATATTCTAACATACAATATTTTAATCTCTGGGTATTAAATTTTAATATCTGGATCAGTGTTGAGTAGTAACTTGTTATAAGTAACTCAGTTACTAAAAAGTTACGTTATTTGTAACTTTCAGGGTAACTTAATTATTATTTTTAAAAAGTAACTGTAATGTGACTTAGTTCCGATTTTTGCAGTAACTTGTAACTTAATTTTAGTTACTATGAAGTTACTTTGTGTTTTTGTATATCTGTTTTTTATGATCAATTTACATTTTTTTCTAATAAAAAAGAAAGAAATTAAAGATTCGAATTTGAAAATCGCTCGGTTTTAAATTATTTAAATTATAGTAATATAATAATAAAAAATAATTTTATTAATCTTACATCAATTATTTTTATTTTTTAATTAAAAAATTAAGGAGGCAAAAAAAGTAACTTTTTAGGTAACTTGAAGTTACTTGTCTAGAAACTGTAATTAGTTACAGTTACAAGTAATATAACTGTAACTTAGTTACTTTTTTTGATTGAGTAACGTAACTTTAACTAGTTACTCAAAAAAAAGTAACTTACTGGATATTAAGTTTTAATATCAAGATATTATATCTAAATATCTAGATAGTCGTCCCATAGTTAAATAGCTAGCTATTACGGTTTTAATATCTGGTTTTCTCCGTGTAATGAAACTGATACCGACCCGTGCATGTCTTTTCTAACAAGCTTCAAAGGTTGCGTGGGTCCATTATATCGCCAGAATACTTTATCAGCATTAACTTCCGCATAAACAAATCCATTATCATAGGGTTTGAGAATTTCCCCCTTTTTGACAGAAACGACTGAAGATGGCCCACATCGAAAAGCATCTTCACTCAATTCTTGCGGGGTTGCGTCTATCACTTGCCACCCAGAATACTCGGGAGACATGTCCAGCCGTTTCATCCACACCTCGTTCCAAACGTGGAAATTCCTGATTAATTTCAGAATAATTACTTTAGTCGCCAATTCCTGTACAAATTTCGGATATTTAGATATTTCCAAAATGAATTATGCTCTCACCAAATGGAATCACTGTTGAGTTCTTCCATGACTTTGCCCTCAGCATCCACAAAATAATCCACAGTTAAACTACCCTGTGTATCGTGTGCACTCGCATAGTTCGTAACGACTCGCATTGGAATTCCAAGAGCTCTGCAAATCGTTCCAAGCACACCAGAGAAAACCCAGCATTGACCATATTTCACTGGTTTCTTTGTTCTATAATATTCCTGAAGAATCTTCTGAGATCCCAACCACTTGGATGGTGCTGTGCCACCTCCAAAGTCCTCTGACCAATTTCCCATCACTGCACCATTGTCATCTGGTGAATTTACCTAGAAGTTAAAATTCCAATTCGTTAGAAAAATATTGAGAAAGAAGAAAAATAATTTTGAATTTCTTTATACTTACAGCCGCAGAAAGACATCTAGATATAACAACAGGATCATTTCTTCCATTGACCCTGACTTTGCCAACAGCTGTCATCAAATGAAGAGCACATTCCAAAATGTCTTTTTCAAATTGAGAGAATTTCCAGACTGTGGGCCTCATTCGATTGTAACTACCCCTCCAAATCAGTCCTGTATCTGCTAAGACATATTCTTGACGCTCAGCCTCATTCCCGAGATAAACAGCATCATCTACATTTTTATAAAGGACAATAAAATCATTTTTCTAAATAATTATCTTTCAATGACATAGAATAAATTTTCTTTGAATTTCGTTGAAAAAAAAAAACAATGAGTCAGTCTTAATTCGTGATTAAGAACAAAGTCGCTATTATTCAAAATCATGATCCTTTACTGGAAAATCTACATAATCGGATTATTTTGTGCGTCATCTAATAAAAATTAAAATCAGAACATTGCTCGTATAAAAACTTGATAATTTATTTATAGATATTACAGCGACCTATTTCAAGATTGAATGTCTCCCTGAAGTTGTCATCGCGGCACTAAAGATAACTAGAATAAGATTATAATTCATAATTTCTATTTCTGTACCTCGACACCATGGATTGAAAATCATGTAGAAGGGCTCGTCAAGGGTGAAACTTATCGCACCATCTGAGTCTCTTCTTTTGGTGTCTATGTCCAATTTCCACTTTCCAATTATCGTATTCGCAGCTGGAACGATCTAAAATCATTAGTGTTTTCTAGTCTTAATTTAATTCTGAAAATGATCTCCCTTAACTCTCAATTTTCTTGGCAGATCGTTTTGGAATGTAAAACTTGTTTCGAGAAGAAATTACGAAATCTTGCTTAAAATAAGCCCAGATTTTCGTGTTTCCGACTTGCCTTGATTCGTATTGCATTTTCTGCAGCTGCATCTACAGTAGCTTGCCAGGAACCTTCGGATTTTTCACCAGAATTGAGAACAGGAATTGCTACGAGTGTTCCATGTCCGTACATTGGACGTTCGACTCCATCCAAAGTAAATACAATGGATATTCCGTCAATTGTGGGGTCGTAGTTTCTGGAAAGCATGAGGTTTAAGTAAAATTCTTGGCCACGGCGAATTACGAGACGAGCCTTATTTCCACTCCGATTCATAATTTCGTATCTCGAGGTCCTGTGAGCCTCGCCATTTTCAGTTATGAGGGGGTCCACGCTCACTATTGCAATAATTGAGGTCCTCACATCTTCCCCTATAACAAAAAACGTTCTTTTCTGTTATACGAATATTTCGTTTCTAAGATTTCATTCGGTAACTAAGATTTCATAAAATCACCCGGATTAAGTACCACAATTTTAATAAAAAAATTGTATAGTTAAAAATATAAAAAATAACATCAAAAATATTTTTAATCCTCAACGAAAAGTTTTATTTTTTTTATATTTACTATAAAGAGTATTAAAAAGAATAAACAACGTTTAAAAATTCAAGAATAAAGATAGTATTAAGAAAAACGTTTATTGACGAAATTTAAATATACTGAAAATATTTTTTTAATACTTTTAATTCCCTCTAGTATTATAATATATATAAGTACAAAATATTTCTAAAAAAGAAACGTATATTAAACAATTATTTTTGAAGTAATTGTAATAATATCAAAAAAAAAAAAAAAAAAGAGAAATATGAGTACGGCACGCGGTATTCCCAAGCGGTCACCCATCCAAGTACTAACCGCGCCCAACTTTGCTTAACTTAAGTGATCGGACGAGAACTTGTGTTTTCAAAGTGGTATGGTCGTACCCGAAATATTTTGTTAATGGTAACGTACTCTAGGCATTGAGTTTTTTCAAAATCCTGAATATAAAAAAATACCGATAGAGAAAAGAAAAGAAAATCCCAAATGTGAAAAATTACCGGAAAAATAATTTCCAAAAATTTAAATACAAGTTTTCTACGAAAATTTTAAATATTTTTAGAAACTAAATTTTTTTGGTAATATTATTTTTATTCAAAAATTTGAATTTTCGAGAATTGTTTTAGAGGTATTTTTTCAAATTCGTGATTTTTTTTCGATTAAAAGATATTGTCCTTATTGAATTAGATTGATGATATGTAGATACAGTACGATATCAATAACGAAGAATCTCGGGTACGACCATACCACTTTGAAAACACAAGTTCTTGTATATGAAATTGGGTGAGAAGGGTCCTTTTTCATCATTTTCATACTAAATTTATCATATTTAATAATAAAAATATTTTTACTTATCATAAAAGGCATTTAAAACATTATTTTTAAAGTATTTGTAATATGTAATGATTAGTATGTATATTAGTATAAAAGATTTCTAAAAAAATGTATTTTAAAAACTTCTTTTTGAAGTATTTAAAATGGACAATAATAATGTAGAAAATAGATGAACGAATTGGATGTCCGGTAATTTTGAAAACACAAGTACTCGTCCGATCACTTAAGTTAAGCAAAGTGTTTGGCGCGGTTAGTACTTGGATGGGTGTTATTCACTTGGGATCACCGGACATCATATTCGATTATCATTATTTTGACATTGTTATAAATATTTAAAAAATAATAAATAAATTTATGTATTATATGTATTTAATAATAAAAATATTTTTCCTTATAATAAAAGGTACTTAAAACATTTTTGTCATATTTAAAATTGATAATAATAATGTCTAAAAAAAAAAAGAGAAATGAGTACGGCACGCGGTATTCCCAAGCGGTCACCCATCCAAGTACTAACCGCGCCCAACTTTGCTTAACTTAAGTGATCGGACGAGAACTTGTGTTTTCAAAGTGGTATGGTCGTACCCAAGATCACTTATGACATAATTCGTACACTATTCGCTATTTTAATCCAATATCTATAATGCAAAAATATAAAATGCGATGTCCTACAAAAAACGATATAATCTACTAAAATTTAAGTAAGTGTCTAGCCCTAACGGTTTTCCCTATTGTGAACTTTTTTGTAAAGGGATGTTTAATATTTCTCTTCAAATTCCAAAATTTTGATCAAAATTATTTTTTAAAATTTGTCTTCAAAAATTTTGTTCCACATTGCACCACATTTAAAAAAAATTTCTCTTCATAATAAGAGTAGGGGAAAAGATTTCTCCAATGTATAAAAATGAAAGATTTCTCAAAGAAAATTATATTTATCAATTATGTTTGAAATATTTGTAATAATATGTAAAAAGGAGACCTGAAATCGTCACACGGTATTCCCAAGCGATCACCCATCCAAGTACTAACCGCACCCAAGTTTGCTTAACTTAAGTGCAGATCGGACGAGGACTTGTGTCTTCAAAATTACAATGTGGCAAAGTCAGATCCAACTTTCTACATTATTATTATCCATTTTAAATACTTCAAAAATAAGTTTTTAATATACATTTTTTTAGAAATCTTTTATACTAATACATACTAATCATTAGACATTACAAACACAGAAATACTTCAAAAATAATGTTTCAAGTACTTTTTATTATTAGAAAAAGTATTTTTATTATTAAATATTATACATAAATTTATTTATTATTTATTTAAATTTAATTATTTATTTATTATTTTTAAAATATTTATAACAATGTCAAAAAAAAAAAAGAGAGAAAATGAGTACGGCACGCGGTATTCCCAAGCGGTCACCCATCCAAGTACTAACCGCGCCCAACTTTGCTTAACTTAAGTGATCGGACGAGAACTTGTGTTTTCAAAGTGGTATGGTCGTACCCGAAATAATCTGTTACTGATATCGTAATGTATCTATTGTCAATCTAACTCAATAAGGACAATATCTTCTAATCGAAAAAACAAAATCCCGAATTTAAAAAAAATGTCGGAGAAACAATTCCCGAAAATTTAAATGTTCCTTTATTAGAGATGTTCCTTTATTAGATTACAATAATTACAGAATACAAAGTAAAAAAAAAATTCTTCGTACACACATTGACAAATTTGTTCGTTTATATTTCTTTTTATATATCCTCACTTACAGTAAATTCTAAATGGGAATCGCCGCCGGCGCCGATCATTGAAGACCCGATAGCGATCATAAAATCTGTAAAACATTTCCGCCGATTCACAAACACTCGTTTTTTTGTATTTCTGCACAGAGGGATTTAAAGACGACACCCGGCGCCAACAACCGCACCACTGTCTTCAACTCTTCACCCAAAGTGAATCACTTGTTCCCTTTTTGCCGCGATCGAATTGCTACCAAGTTACCTACATATAAAATAAGTCGCACGTGCACTAGGCTGCGTGGTCAAGTGAAATCTGAATAGATTATTGAAGAAGAAAAAAATCAAGTCTGCCTGCAGTGGGCTGATGGTGAAGCATTCAATAAGATCTATAGGAGCGGACTCAAGGTCCATTCTTAACCAAGAGGCGGGACCATAAATGGCTGCATACTATAAAATAAAAAAAAAATATTTATCTGCATTATAGGTGCAGCTGTGTCACCCACCTTATTGTCATAAATAAATGGTTTCGTTGATGAGATAGACATGCGCCCTCATCACGAAAATTTCAGCGTGGATAAAATTTCTATCAAGGATACAGATTTTAATTTTAACTATTAAGTATTATTTGCCAATCTTTCTTTGAAGTTACGCCCCCGTTTTGTACTATTTGGGATATACGGAATATTATACAATATGTTGTGTCATAAATTATTATATGTAGTTTATAGCAATAGACCCATTACTGTAATAGAGTAATTATATATACCTTTTCAGGAAAATTATTATAATCTGTAAATATATGTGTAGAACATTACATTTATGAAGGTGAATAATAATTCTGCTGACCATTAAGTCACAGGAAGAAATAATTACTTAATTATATTCTTACTGAATGATACATTCATTTTTTCAATCATAAAAATATTTATAATAATACATAAAGTATTTAAAACATTATTTTTAAAGTATTTGTAACAATGACAGGAATGTACTCTCTAAATTTGAATCAGTAAAAATTTCACTGATTTAATTAGTGATTAAGTATTTCACTAATGAATCAGTTATTTCAGACTTTTCACTGATTCAGATTTAGAGAGTAATGTAAAAAAATTTCTAATTAGCGAAATATTAAATTCTTGAAATTTCAATTTCCTGAAAATATTAAATAGCGGAATTTTCAAATTTAAGAAAATTTAAATTCCAAAATATTTTAATTTCCCGAAAATGAAAAAAAATGTTTAATGATAACAATTTTTTTTCAAAACTTTTATTTAAAATTTCTCTTGAAAATTTGTAGAACAAACTTGATATTATCTTAAAAAATTTGTTACTCCACAATTTTTGTCTAAAAATTTTTCTTTAAAATAATAGTAGAAGGACGAAATACCCTAATATTAATATATAATTATAACACATTTCGAAAAAAAGTATATTAAACAATTATTTTTAAAGTATTTATAACAATGTAAAAAAAAAAGAGAGTAATGAGTACGGCACGCGGTATTCCCAAGCGGTCACCCATCCAAGTACTAACCGCGCCCAACTTTGCTTAACTTAAGTGATCGGACGAGAACTTGTGTTTTCAAAGTGGTATGGTCGTACCCGAGATGACTTATGACATAATTCGTACACTATTTGCTATTTCAATCCAATATCTATAATGCAAAAATATAAAATGCGATGTACTACAAAAAACGATATAATCTACTAAAATTTAAGTAAGTGTCTAGCCCTAACGGTTTTCCCTATTGTGAACTTTTTTGTAAAGGGATGTTTAATATTTCTCTTCAAATTCTAAAATTTTGATCAAAATTGTTTTTTAAAATTTGTCTTCAAAAATTTTGTTCCACATTGCACCACATTTTTAAAAAATTTCTCTTCATAATAAGAGTAGGGGAAAAGATTTCTCCAATATATAAAAATGAAAGATTTCTCAAAAAAAATTATATTTAAGAATTATGTTTGAAATATTTGTAATAATATGTAAAAAGGAGACATGAAAACGGCACACGGTATTCCCAAGCGACCACCCATCCAAGTACTAACCACGCCCAAGTTTGCTTAACTCAAGTGCAGATCGGACGAGGACTTGTGTCTTCAAAATTACAGTGTGCCGAAGGCATATCCAACTTTCTACATTATTATTATCCATTTTAAATACTTCAAAAATAAGTTTTTAATATACATTTTTTTAGAAATCTTTCATACTAATACATACTAATCATTAGACATTACAAACACAGAAATACTTCAAAAATAATGTTTCAAGTACTTTTTATTATTAGAAAAAGTATTTTTATTATTAAATATTATACATAAATTTATTTATTATTTATTTAAATTTTATTATTTATTTATTATTTTTAAAATATTTATAACAATGTCAAAAAAAAAAAGAGAGAAAATGAGTACGGCACGCGGTATTCCCAAGCGGTCACCCATCCAAGTACTAACCGCGCCCAACTTTGCTTAACTTAAGTGATCGGACGAGAACTTGTGTTTTCAAAGTGGTATGGTCGTACCCGAAGTTTCTTGTTATTCATTTCGTACTGCACCTCTTATCAATTATTTAATTCAATAAACACAATATCTTATAACCGGAAAAACAAAATGCCAAATGTAAAAAAGTACCGGAAAAATAATTCCGGTAGAGTAAAATTCGATTTTTTTGTTAATTTGAATACTCGGGTATTTTATATTATTAAAAAATTGAAATTTCGGGAATTTGAAATTTCTGTAACTTTCTATATATACTTTCCTTAATATATATATATTTTCGAATTTTAGTTTTTCACATTCGGGATTTTGAAAAAACTTAATGTATTGAGTACAATATCAATAATAAAAAACTTCGAGTACGACCATACCACTTTGAAAACACAAGTTCTCGTCCGATCACTTAAGTTAAGCAAAGTTGGGCGCGGTTAGTACTTGGATGGGTGACCGCTTGGGAATACCGCGTGCCGTACTCCTTTCTCCTTTTTTTACAATTTATTTATTACTATCATTGTTAAAAATACTTAAAAAATTTATTTTTGTGACTATACTCGAAATAATAAATATTTTTTGGTAAAACTAGGCCAAATAGTTAATTATTCTTTTTGCAAAAGTATTAAAAATAATTTATCAATTTTTTTTATTAATAATGATTGTATTATTAAACTTATTATTTGTATTCTTTAAAAAAGAATATATTAAATTTATTTAATTCTGTAAAACTTCAACATTCTAGATTAAATAAAATTGTTGAAATATAAGTTCCTGTAGGAGGCCACCCGCCTTACAGAAATGCAATCTGGATTGATAATATTCAGGCAAATTGAAGAAGTGTTTGCAGAATGATTTTAGCAAAAGGCTGAATAAGAAAGTAATGAATTTAATTTAAGAAGTGAATTGATATTTAAAATTCTATTAAAATTGAAAACTATAAATTCTTAATTAAATTCGTATCAAATTTTATAAGAACGAAGTTATAAAATCCACCCTTTTGGTCATAATATAATTATATTTTCCAATGAAGAAAAATGTTTCAAGAATTTGCTATGACATCACTGACCTTATATTAATTTATGAGAAGCCGGAAACTTTACAAATACATACATTGCAATTTGTATATAAATACTTAATTAATGCATGGATAAAAAATAATTTAAACGTTGCGTTACAAAATCTTCATCAACTGTAGTATAGTATGTGCTGGTTGAATCATATATTCTACGAAAATTATTTTAAAAGTAAATAAAAATAGAAAATTTCAGATTGACATAAGAGATTTACCCAATCTTGTTGGTGTGGGTTTTAACTCCAGCTGAGTGTAATAAACTCTCACCGTATAAGAAGTCTGCGATTGTATGATTAACGATGTGCATAATTTAAAATTACTATTTATTCCTATTATTATGTCTTACAACGGTTGCTACATGCAGTTTCATCACGTTAAATAAAAACCTCCGTATAGTGTTCTCAAGTACGCACACGTGTAAGATTAATTGATTTTTATCTTTTTTTAATATATTCTTTTTCTTCATGCAACTTTGTTTTATCGAATTAAAAATCAAAAAAGAATTTTATAAATATATTACATGTAGAAAAAAATATTTTTCAAGCATACATCATTAATGGAAAGCTAATTATTTATTTATGCAAATAAAATAACGATCAAAGTATAAAAATCACGAGTAATCAAGAAAATTTATTTTCAGAAATAAATTCATTTTCTCACATTTATTATGTCATTAGACTTTGCTAGATTAATTGATTAATCATACCGTTACAGGTGAAGTACAAAAGACCTAAACACACGTCGATGTAATCACTTCTCTTTTATTTTCTAATTATATTAAAATTTTCAATCCGGATTCCAAAATTATTATTGTATTATTTCAAATTTTTATTGCAAATAAAAATCTATCTGTCTGGAATTTTAATACAAAAAATTAACATACATAGTTTATCATTGACTAGACTTTCAAATAAAAAATCAGTTTCATAAACAAATATATTATTTTGTGCAGCATCCCCAATGACCCAAATTTGTTAAAAGCTTTTTTGGGCTAACTAAATTATAATAGAAGTGCGTAACTAGTCATGATATCATCCAGTCAGATTTTAGTTGCGTAATTTCACTTTCATTCATAGCAGACGTAAGTCCTCGACTTCTAAATATATGACCAAGTGCAACTATCTATGGCTCTTTGATCGTTACCAATAGAAGTCAAGGTAACATCCACGCGAGAGCGGAAGTTGGTTAATTTCATCTCAATAAGATTCTTTTATTTCCCCTCGAATTTGGTCACATTAGAATATTAATTTTATATATAGAGATCTCAACATTTCTCAATATAGTACTTTAATTATGTAAATAATTTTTGAATAAGTTCTAATTAATCTTGAAAATTAATTAACTAGCAAAACAATTTGAATTTTTGTTTAAACTCTAAAATTTTCATACACATTGTTGGTTTAATTCTTAGAATTAATTGTATATCAAAAAGTAATCATTATATTCTAAGAAGAGTATGTGTGTGGTCAAGTGACGCAATTGTTTATATGATAGTCGAGCCTGTAGGACGCCACGGGGGTGGGGCGCCTCGCCCTTCTGAAGTGCTCTTTGAATAAAGAAAGCACAAGTTCATTTAGAGTATAACCTTTGTTTTATTTTCATAGCCTAATTCCAATACACATAAAATATCCTTTCTGCTATTGTTTCGCAAAATATAATCGGTCTTAGGAGATAATACTAATATAATTAGCATTAAGTATTTAAATTATCATTATTATACTTGATGATCTTGGTACATGTATTTAATTCCGAATTATTCTAATTCATTACTCGTAAACGGATACGCAATGATCGTTAAAAATTTTAATTTTAAATATTAACACTTTCCTGATGAATTTATACTACTGATAAAAATTGAGTTTTTATATTAAAAGTTTCTTTTATTCCAGAAAAAATATAAAAATAAATTCAAAAGAGATATTAAAAGACGATATCAAAATGAAAATACTTCCTACACTTGATGGAATTAAAAACGAGAAAAAAGAAGAGGATGAAGTCACGCGTTACAAAATAGATAATTTATTACAAAATAACTATAGAATTCTAGATTCTGGGTATAAGGACACGTGTCAAATAAAATGCTACTGGAAAAAATTGATGACTTGTATTTGACAAGCAACTTTTTTCAGTCTTCTATAACATTTTTATACTGACACACCTGCAAAAATTTCTGTGAATCAGTTAAACGTTTATAAAAACTACCTTAACTTTGAACAATTAAAAAAAAAATTATTTCCAATTCTCTCGAAACTCTATTTTGAGAAGTTGGCCAAGGAAACCATGCTCGAGAACTATTTCCATTTAATATACAAACACTTTGAAAATGGAACCCCTTTCTGCTGAAATACTGCAACTGTCACGTCACTTTAAAATCAAACATGAAGAAATTGTACCTAATTTACATAAAATAATATCCTATCCAAAAATAACCGAGCTAAGCGCTGCTTATAAATTTGGTTATCGAATCACTCAATCAATTTTCTGTAAAGACTCGAGTATAAAAAATGTTTACAAAGTAAAACTTTCTATACTTTTCGGGAAAAAATCTCTGATAGTTCAGATTCGCTGATAAGGTGGCAATTAATTTATATCTTTCACCTCAAGTATCGTCCATTAACCTTCTTAATAGGAAGATCAAGTACGTTGAGAGTGGAGTTCAGATCACTGAATCTTAAATGTGGATATTTTATAGACTCAATTACAAAATAACTTTATATGCCACAAAAATTCTGAGACTTTTTCAAATTCAATAACTCAATTAAATACATGTACATAACAAATAAAACTAAAAATAAAATTAAAAAATAAATAAAGATAATATTGCTCCAATTTAAATTTAATTTACATTTCGCTCAATGGTTTCTTTACTTCTGTCCTAGAAGTCGGTAATTCGCATAAAATGAAGTAAAATTAGTTAAAGATTGCAAAATAAAGAACTTTGAAGTCTCATAAACTTGTGAATCTCGATAAGTGTAAAATTAAGTATGTTGCAATAAAAATAAATTTACATTCGCCTCGTAGAAGCTATAATTCTAAGTTCTAATCATTTCTTTAAGCTATATTTATGACATCGTTTTAGTTTAATGTTTCCTCGAAGAATTAGAGCACTTTACTTAATTATGAAACCTTAGATAACATACGTGTAATTTCAAAATTTAGAAATAAAAATACTATTCAATTCACTTTAATAAATCTGGAATTAATATTCAGATATAGAACATGAAAGGGAAAACTCACCGGAAATAGAGGGTGGCTTTGGCATGCATTCTGGTTTTCCGCAAAGTGGAATGATGTTTCTCCCATGAGGTCTATAAACTGCCCTAAATCTTGAACAGCAAGGACTAGAAGAGCAGCAATTCCCCATTTTCTTATCTTCCTCTTTTCTGTATATTAAAAGAGCGATAAATTATTTATCAGAGATAAAAAAAGTTTAATCACTTCACTGAATCACTATTCAAGTTTCTAGGATTGCAATTTCTTCGTCGTTTGAGTCCTTTTAGGAAACACTAGGTCAAAGAAGATGACCAGCAAGGCGATGACATCGATTTACCAAATTCGGCGAAGAATCTTGTCTGGTCCATTTATCATGTTGAAAGCTATTTGTATTTCCCATGAAAAAGTAGGCGGCGAGGCACTGAGTGTAAAATAAACGGTTCGCCTTGCTGGTACAGAACCAACTGACAGGAGAGAATAGGTGCTTTACATTGGCATGTTGCTTCGATAGAATCGCCGTCTCCCGCCAGATAGAATCTCTAAGCTACTTCTCATGTCAAGATCAAAGATCTCTATTTAACAAATATGGTGTTGATAATTATGTAATTTTTTTAATAGTCGTAATTTATTTAACTGCTTTTTAATTTGCGAGATAAATTTTATGAAAAAACTGAAAAGAAAGCTATTTGGCTCACCAATAGATATATTTTCTACTGAACACCTACTAGTCTCCCATTTACTATTAGAGAAGGTTTAATAAAATTGAGAATATAAAAACTCATCAAATTCTGAAGTTTTTAACGTAAAAATTTAGAAATGATCAACATTGATTATTTGACACCTTCAATTATTGCAACGAAATTAGTAAGTAACAATAGAATCGGCAAACTCAAACTCTATCCTAGACGCACCCATCTAATTATCTGATCATGGTCACTGAACCAAAAAATTTAACGAGTATTCTAATTTTTCTCGAAAATCATAATGGGAAACCAATTCTAAGTTTGCCTGAATTTAATGCAAGAGTTTGTAACAGTCAAATGTACATGCCTTTATTAATTAACTATATATAAAAATTCTAATATTTTACATAAAAACTGGATATATGAAACTAGATTAGATGTTAGAGCATCATCAATGTACGTAAAAGTTTATATACAAAAAGGTAATGAGCGACTAGTTAAATAAAAAATCAATCTCGTTCCGAATTCAGAAAATTAAATTCAGAGCGATTTTCAACTGAGTTGATAGAATTAAGAGGTAAATACTTAGATCGGAGAAAGTAATTCGTTATCAGGTGGAATTGCATTCTGCATGGAATTCCTTTCATCTTCTAAAACGATCACGGTGCGAAGCATGTCCTCTAATTTTACGATTAAGTACTTGTACTCAAAATTCCCCGTCTTCTGGTTCTGTAATAATACATTGAAAATTTAAAATCCATATAATGATAATTAAAAGAGAATATATTTCCTGTATATTTTTAGTAATGTAAAAAAAAATCACCTCTTGTACTTCTAAATGTACGACACCCTTCTTTCGAATTCCTTGAATGTAAAACTGCATTCTAATATGCTGAACTCCATTCTGCTCGAAAATGTTGTGTCTGTAATTGAAGAAGAAAAGTGATAAAGATTGTTGGAAAATGTTAATAACTAAAATATATTATATAGAATTACCTAACGTGACCTCGTCGACCTCGACGAGTTTCTTCTCCATAAGCTTTTACAGGTTCTCCAAGAGCATCTAAAATTCTCGAATCCTTTAAACACCGATCCAAAGCTTTTTTATATACACCATTTGGACTCTTTTCTGAGAATAATTCTTTAAGTATCGTAAAGAAAATAAATCCAGTAAGTCCTAATCCGCCAACGATTATACTCAAGTACCAAACAGATTTCGTATTTTCCTTAACTAAAAGACAAAGAAAAAATGGTGAAGAAGGCGG